>JBAMYA010000007.1:7614846-7630525 GCA_037176975.1 Arrhamphus sclerolepis | reverse complement strand
ACTAAAAGTAACACAACAGTGTGGACATTTTTTTTATAAAATGCAAATGAAGCATTTTCACATTAAACCAGAGCTGCTGAAATTAACAGAATAACACCATAGCACAATCTCACTTCATCGCTGGAAGAAAATAATGTGTTCTGCATAAATGACCACATTTCTCAACCACGCTCCATTTCATCTGATGTTGGTAACGCACTCAAGTTATATTTGCCAATTTACCTATGAAACAGGAAGCAGAAATTACTTTTACTGTATATTTTTTTGTATACAATTAACTCAAGGCCAGCAACTTGTCAGAACAGAAAACCTGTGCACGAACTGACACCAACAGCATTGCTTCTTGTTATGTGACATGTAATATGCTGCTTGGTGAAGAACAACACATTAAGCCGTTTTCACTGCAGTATTTTTTCTGCCTTTAACCAAGTAATTTTCCTTTCTGGAAGCTTGGCCTGATTTTATTGTTGGAAACAAATTTGCACCTGTCTTCACAATCATTTATTAGACACTGAAGGCAACGCAAAACATTTAGATAGCAGTTGCTCTGGCACCCATCTGTACTCTTAGTGGCTGATTATGAAAGACAAGAGAAAGCCCCTTCTGTCTAAAAAATAATAATTCAGATTGGTTTAGGTTTACCGTGTCACATCTGAATGAAACCACTAACCGTCCTTTGGACGTAGAAGACCAAAGTGGTGATGTTTGGCCGTCATGCACAGTGGTGGAGGGTGATGATTGAAGTTGTTTTGCAGCTACAGGACAGGAGGACCTTTCATGTCCAGCATGGAGTCAACCATGAACTCCTCGCTATACCAAAGTACTCTCAATTCAAATATGAAGCTATTTGTCCAACGGGCAAAGCAGGCTGATTTTTTTTTTTTTTTTTTTTTTTTTTTGTTCTTACAACAGATGAAGGATCCCAAACACGTCTACCACACAATGGCTGAAAAAGAAAGGAATCAGTGTCTTTCATTGGTCCAGTCAAAGTTCAGAAGTCAGCATAATTGAAAAGCTGCAGAGGGACCTTAGAGAACTGTAGATAAAGAAGTGCCAGCAAACCTCAGTGAACAGTAGCAGTCTTGTAAAGAATTGGAGTAATTACACCATAATCATGTAAGAGACTAATAAAGTTATTTGGAAAACAATTGCTGAAGTTTTTGCTGAGAAAGAGGCTGATAGAAGCCATTGAATCAAAGGGCACGCTTAGTTTTCCACAAACTCCTGTATTCTGTCCTTGTTTTTGTTAAATAACTCATGAAACAATGTAATAAACTGTGTTGCTAATGCGTCTGATAATTTTCCTCATGCATTTCTACAACCATCTCTGTTTGACCTGCTGACTTCTCCTTCTTCTCTGTTCTTGCAGTACAGGAGGACCCACTGGCATACACAGGATTGACAAGTTGTGTGCCATCATGCTCAAATCACTGGGTTCTATCTCTCTCTGGGACATGGAGAGGGACACCATGCCATCTCCTCATCGTCATTGTCTGTCATCTGCTCTTGGCTCAGCCAGATGAAGAGCCAAGCTGCCTGTTCGTCTGTTGTCCACAGGATGTTGCATGTCCATGGAGAGGGTGTTCCTGCTTCTCTCTCTCCCAGTACCTGATATATTCCCACTATTCTTAGAAAGAAGGAACTGCTGGACTTGTAATGACTCTGACAGACTGTCAAGATAGAAGAAAAAAAAGAAAAAGAAAAGAAAGAAAGATAAAAAAAAAAATAGGACAGTCAAATCCAGTGGTTTTCCAAAGAAACTGCTGAATTGGAGCCTTTTCTCTCACTTCCTGCTTAACAAATGATGTCAGGGGGGTAAAAATACTAAGAAAAAAAAAAAGAAAAAAAAAACACATGGAAAAAATAAAAAGTGACAGCTTGAAATAACAAATCTAACCAATGTCATTGCTTTACACGATATGACTTACAGATATGTCACGTTATGGGAAGTGTTGTGCAGAATGAATATACAATATATATATATACATATATATTCTGATTATTATTTATTGTGCATTTATTTTGCTTTGCATTATTTCATTGCAATACAATAATTAGCACATATGATTCTCATTGCACCTGTAAAGTCACATTCAAATTTACAAAAATGCTGTCTCCTGTCTTACGTAGAACATAATTCTTTGTTATTCTCTCCTGCATTTATTTTTATACCATATTTAAATACACTTTTACTTACTTGTATTATTAAAGTTGGCCCTCTATCTGTTACTACATCCTGGGCTCGTGTTTTTCTTAATTTTGCGCACGCAAAGTCTGATTATAGTCTGATATGTTTATCTGGTACTTAAGAAACTGAAAAAGGTTAATACCACTAAACACCATTATTTTTATGTATCATTAACAATAATGGAGTAAGTAACTGAAATGATCCATGGGAGATTTTCTTTTCTTTTTTTGTGAAAGAAAAACACAGTCTAAAAGAAAAATCTCATTCAATTGAACCCAGTTTGATTCCATATTTTCCCCTTAGTCATCCTTACACTGGCTCTATAACCCCCAGTTTTTGTATCACAGCCATACAGCAATGAATTTAACACTGATTCCAGCAGCAGATACATTTGCTATGTTAAAGCCATGTGCTTTTGCTTCTACTGCTTTCTACCACTAGAGGGTAATAACCTATTTCTCCCTGACTGCTTTCAATAGTGTTGGCCTCCTTAACACAGATCAGTAATATCCAGATAAATGTAATTTTGTAATGCTAAAGTGCCATCATCTCTCAGCCCCCTGGAAACCTCATTGTTCTGACTTAACACCTCTGATCTTTTGCAGAATCTGTTGATCCTTTGACTCTTTGATGGCAGAAGTGACTGATAGTGTGTGTGCGCCCAGCGGCCAGTTTTGTGAGAAACACAATGCGGACAAACATTTTGGTCTTGATCGCATCAAGGAATGTGAAATATGACATTTTTTCAAAGCATATTGTTGGTATGTCTGGGCACATGGATATAATGATTTATAGAGTGGAGGTTGTGGGTTTTGATGTGATGTGGTTTGAGTGCCAAGGAGAGAATGGTATTTACTGTACAAAGTTTGGGAAGGAGCAGGAAAAAGTACACACACACACACACACACACACACACACACACACACACACACACACACACGCTCACAACCACACACATATATTGTAATAGTGGCAAACTTAAATGTAAGCAGTGAAGCTTGATTTGATTCACACGATGAGCAGGGCCAATAGGAAAAACCCTCCCAGTCTTGAGGAGGGAGGTGGGCTGGTGGAGATTCAAACCAAAGCAGGCTTTGCAGTGACTCAAACACTCTCAAAGACAGACTGCAGTCAGTCATGTGGGGTTTACTGTGACTGGACCGGACCTTCTCTCTTAAACCCAAAACTAAGAAGACAAGAAAAAGAAAACGAGAAAGGAAGAAAGAAAATTCTACTCAAAGAAAAAGATTAGATGCGACATGTCCAGGATGATGGAAAACTGAGAAAATCCAACACTTTTCATAGTTTTACTGGGGAAAAAAGAAGAAGAAGAAGCAGAAGAACAAATCTCAGGATATTACAGATTACAGTATGTTGCCATGGAAACCGGAACCTGGAAGCGGACGCAAGGACCACTGAAGGTGGACAATCTCTCTTGACTGCATCCTCAGCACATCACTATCCCGCTGCACACTGTGGTGAGAGGTACATAAACCATATGTCTAACCTTTAATTAAATACTTTATTTAAGGGTTAAAGAGCTGTTATATCTTATATCAGCAGAAAGTACTTCCAAGAGACGACTTTAAGGGTCAACTACTACAACAAATAGTGTCCTTTAATTCCAAAGTAATGCCATTTTGTTGATAATAACTTTTTGATGCAAGATAATCAGGTCCATAGGTGTACAGAATACATCACTGATTTTTGTTGACCCAATTTCAGTTTTTAAGTAACAAGATTTTAAACAATAAATCGTAAAACCTTTGGAGGTGGATAGTTTTGCACTGCATAAGACTGTATCTCTAATTTTACTGAGAAAAAAGCAGCTCAGTGAACGTTTGCTCAACAAATCCCACGTGAGTGTGAGACTGAGGGACCAACAAGTTGGAACAGCAACAGTTGTAGAGCTATTTCACATGTCTACAAACATACATGGTTTGATTCCCACTGGGGCCACCCATTGTAAAAATATACACCTCCAAGACACCGTAAGGTGTCCTGGATAAAAGTGTCTCCTGAATTACTATAATTAGCGACTGGAGCTTGCAGATAATTAGTGTTATGAGTAAGAGAATTAGTGAGTGATGACAGTAAGTTGTACTGTGTGTCTCAGCAAGATTAAGAGTCTGTTTAGCATTTCCAGTGAACAAGAAAAAGAGAATGGGACTTTAATGACATATGAAAGGAACCTGTATTTTACATGTAAAAAGTAATCACTATTCTCTTTTCTTTTTCGTACGAGTGTCTATTCACATGAACATGAGTGCGTATTCGCTTTGTATTGCATGTGTGCCAAAGTGTATCCAACATTATGTCTAAACTTATATGTGTGTGAGTGTGTCTGTGTGTTCCTACAGTATGCGTGCAGTGATCTGTGGGGAGTTTGCCTTCTGATCCTGCTTACAGCTCCAGTGACTGCACCACCTTGTACATTCTGCTCTGATGTCAAAAGGGATTTAGCACACAGACATGCCTCAGTTTCTTTGGCAACAGAAAACACCTCGGTATGAGCCTCTACGGGCAGTGAAATTGGTATTTTATAGAAAAACTAACAATTTATGCTTTACATATCAACAGGCTTCGTGAAGGGAAGGCACAGGAATTAAAAAGACTAAAATGAATACATCTTTATTTTGGCTGCTTCTGGCATCTTTACAGCAAGAGCAGAATACGGCTTACAAGGACAATCCTAAAGCCCGTAGCATGAAATGGTTTGCGAGTGCATAAGTCATTACAAATGCATGCACTGCAGCCAAGCACTGCTCAAAGACATAGAAATTGATTTAGAAGGATCTTGGAGATCTTATTATCAAAGACACCAAATATATTTGAATGGCTGCTTGATGCATAAACTTTCCGTGCATTTATTAAGTTTTAATAAATGTGATATAATCAAACGTGATCAAATAAGTTCATGACTTTAAAACTACATACTTGCATACAAGAAACAGCGTAAAAACTGTTTCAAGTGCAAATAGACGTCAGTGGTGTTAATTGCTAATGCTAAATAGTCACCCTGATCTGCAAAGGGAACACCTGTGCTTTCATAGCATCTCTAATTGCCCTTCATCCTCTACCAAAGCACTTTATGTCATTGAGGCCAAGTAGCTGCCTTACATACTTGCAAGCACTTAGCTTGGAAGACATTATATCTGGGCTGCAAGTCATTATCAAGATGGATTGTGGTGACAAATGGCTGCCCAGAGTGCCTAAAGCAGCCTCCTGGCAATGCTGGCATTTAGACACATTTACACAGCAAAGCTCCAGAAAGAAGCCCCCCCACCAACCACCAACTGTTAATGAGCCAACAGCAAAGTGTAGTTTGGGAAAATACAATCCACAAACACAGATAATGACATGGTTCCTCTTTGTGTAATTGGCTCAGAGTGAAACATTTCATTTACTACTCTATCCCTGTTTCTTTCTATATGCCGTACATCCTGTGTGTATGTTTGTGCGCTTGTGTGTGTGATAACATGCATGCATGTGGTTACGCATCGGCCTGTGTGCTTGCATGTGTGTGCCTGTGTGTCTGTGCGTGTGTATGGCTATCTTAGTGTGAATGAGGTTTGAGCTGCACGGTGAATTAAATGCAGTTCTACTGTAATTAACTGCACTTACCAGTCTCCGTATGAGACTTTCTGACGCACAAATAATTGAGGCATCAGTTTTTGTTTGTTTTAACCTGCCTTTGAAGGCATGCTGGGCAGAAAATTCACATGGTTTAGTGCTGATACATGTGTGTACAAATCCAAAAGCTTAAAAAAAAAAAAAGTCATTTTTCTGTCATGTAATAAATACTTGAAATATGAACATGTTTCACAGGCAAATTGAAGACTGTCATGACTAATTGGAAAAAGGTCCCATTGTTATCCAGATAAAAAACATAACTGCAGCATTATCATGGCATTCTGAAAAACAAAACATAGTAAGTTCCCACTGATGATAATAGTTATTTTCAAAAAGACTTGTGTCTAGCTCAGCAGTCTCTCTGGTATTTGTTTCTGGTATTTGTAATTTCATTAGAGGTTTCAATTTTGGAACCAAGGTCTGCCACAGTTCAGTGAAGCAAGTCCAAAGAATTTGTGGTTCGAGTAAAACATAAAGCTGTGTTTGTGGACAATATTAGTGTTTAGCAGACAGAAAGGTCCAGTTGAGTTCTGTCTCAGCATTAAAACACAAAACCACAGTCTCCTTCTGTCTCCAGGACTGCATCTTGATTAATGTCACAGAGAAATATAGAGACAAGCAACTTATGGAGAGATGTACAGTTGTGGGAGGAGGGTCTATACCAGTCATGAAGCTCAAGTGGTATTGATTGTGTTTCCCAGGTTGTATATCCCCAAACCTCCCACTTCTTCAACCCCTTTTTTCGATCATTTCTCTCCAACCACTAACCACCCACACATCTACCTCAAGGCTCCCTTAAAAGCCACTAAATCCCTATCCCAAAACCTCAATTTGTCTTGCAGCATAGATTGATGAGGATAGCCTGCCATAGCCGGTACTGTCAGACTTAGGCTGAGTTTGGCATAGAGACAAAGCTCGGCTCCTGACAGTATGAGCTATCCGTCATGGCCTTCATACACAATCAGTCAGCCTGTCCTCTCTTGGTCTCCACAGTCATTCAGTCTGCAGTTCAAAGGAGTCACAGGGTACCTCTTGGAGGACAAGGAAGCAGAACATGAGCATGAACACAGAAGCAAAGCTTGTTCTTCAGAACAGGGCTCCATGTTGCACTGACCGTATCTATAGGGATGAAGCTTAAGGTGAAAGAAATTGCAGTAAAAGGATGGTATATCAGTAGATGAAGTGGGCTCATGACTCCCAGAAGCAGTAGGTGGAGGTAAGGCTTTCAGGATACTTTATTCAATCCCATGACAGATGTGCGCAACTCTGATATTCTAGAACCTGACGAGAGCTCATACAACATCTACAGATGAACAAACAATAGCTTGTGGCACGCACGGAGGGATAATGATGGAAAGCCTTGAGTGCTTATCTGGCTTTGATGGAGCTGCCATGAGCTAAGGGTCAATGAGAGAACAGAAATAAAATGAATAAATCAAAAAGTGGATCATGATAAAGTATCTGTTCCCTGTCACTGTGAATTGAAAATAAATTTAAAAAGAAAAAGAGAAAAAAAAGAAAGGTAGGAGGAGAAAACAGAAATTTGCACAGCAAAGAAGCGTCTGTGAATGGTAGCAGCCAATGGCCTTGAGGCAGTTTGGTTCCCCATCAGAATTTCTGACTGGATGTCATGCAATGCTTGTCAAGAGCAACATCTGCTGAAAAGATGCTTGAGTGATGGTCAAAAATGTGCTGGCACAAACACTGACAGCATGCACACGGGCGGATACTCCATCCTGAATGGAGGAGAAATCATTTCTCCAGATCTTTACAGTGCTAGCATGATACAGGAGACACTTTTGTAATTATGGACACTACGGGTCACTCTCAGTTCAGATTTCTCTATATCACCAAAGAGTAGAATGAGTAGAAGAATGGACTCTCAAAGGAAACTGTACAGTTCCTCAACTCTTCCCCTAATAACATGCAGATGGGCCTCTCTAATGCCTGTTTACATATCTGCAGCATACTTCATGACTAAAGTAAGCAAAGCCCTAATTATTTTACCCAGCGACGGGACCAATAAAATCCACTTCCCCTTCTCGTTATGGGTGTTTAAGTGTATCCTTTGATGGCCGGGCTTTGTTTATTTTTAGAAGAGTTGCGTAGCCGAGAGGAAAGCAAAGAGAAGTAATGACACAGAGATGCTGACAAATGGGGCCCTGGTGATGGATTCATTTCCTCAATGATGCCTGGAGGGCTGGAATGTAAAGGTGGCTTAACTTGAAGACACATTCATACAATTAAAAAAAAATGCTGGTCAATATTAATCTAATGACGCCTATTATATGATTGTTTCATACTAACAGCTCCAGTTTCTATAATTCTGACATTGTTTCTTCAAAAAGCAACAGTCTTTTCAATTTAATTGCATTCTAACCCAAAAAAACCTCTGTTTGTAGGATGCTGTGGAGAATAACCATCCCCATCATACTGGCTGGGGTCCTCTGCGTCACCACAGAGACCAAAAAGACCCGCCCTCAGGGCTCCATCCCATCCCCACACAAGACCAAAGGTAACCTGTCTGCAGAACGCCACCACAGACTATTGCAGAAGCCAGAGGTGTTATCCTCCAGCCGAGAGGCCTTAGTTGTGACCGAGCGCCGTTACCTCCGCAGAGACTGGTGCAAGACCCAACCTCTTCGCCAGACAATCAGTGAAGACGGCTGCCGCAGCCGCACTGTGGTCAATCGTTTTTGCTATGGCCAGTGTAACTCTTTCTACATCCCTCGCCACATGGGGCCCGGCTCAAGCCAGGGACAGAAACGAGGCCAGGCTTCAGGTTCTGGAAGAAAAAGCCACAACAAAGCCCAGGAGCCCTTTCAGTCCTGCTCCTTCTGCAGGCCGCATCGCATCACACAGCTCACAGTGCAGCTAGACTGCCCAGACCTGCAGCCCCCTTTCAGACATCGTAAGGTGCAGAGGGTCAAACAGTGTCGCTGCATGTCTGTGGATGTGAGTGGTCATGGAAAACTGTGAAGGAGGACTTTTAGGTCTTTTGAACTTGAAACAACTTGCTGTGTCAGGGGACTTTGCCAAATAAGGACTGGCTTCAAGTGGAACTCTTCTGCATATGTTGTACAAATAAAGGCTCGTCCTACAATAAAATTCTACAAAACACGGGACTGGTGTGACTAAATGGCTCAACATTAATTTGATAAAAGACTTACAGCCATGCTGTCAAGTCAGCACTGCTGAAAAAATAAGTATTGATGTGACTGAGCACTGATGGGTTTCATGATGAGCAACTGTTCTCCATGTTATATCTACTTATGTGTTAAAGAAAAAAAAACCTGAAAATTATTAAACATGAAGGAGGACAGTGCTGATAATTTGCCATCTTAAAAACTATTTTAGGAGATGAAGACAGATTGACAAGACCTTCACATCATGCTAGTTTCTTGCCAATATTGCATCTGTATTGGTCTTTTTCCATAAAGTCTAGGATGTCTTAAGTCGATGCTGAGCAAAATGTGTTGAGAATCATGAGGCAACACAGCGATGGCCAGTGACATCTACCTGCTTGACATCTTGGCTGTTAAATATACATTTGCAGTGTGTTAACCAGTAAGAAAATTGTACTGCAGCATGTGTAATGGAGGTGCAATGTGATATATACAGTACATATATTTTTTGTATGTGTTAATGTATGTCTAAAGTATATTAAATCTATTTCATATCAAACAAGTGGTGTTTGGACTACATTCATACATGCATTTATGTATATCACAACTGGACACAATTAGGCATACACGTATTTCTTTAAAAAAAAAAAAAAAAAAAAGGAAAATTATAGCTGTTTTTATTCAATAAATATAGTGCTTTCATGGTTAAGGGTATTATATCAGAACACTGTTGGTATTGCACATGAAAATCACATGGTCACGTTTCTTCTTTACGCTACGTGAGTTCAGACAGCATAGAAGGCAAAACTACTTGCATAGGATTTCACTTTAAAAATCAGGTACGTTGACAATTCCTTGAATAAAACAATAGGAATGAATCAGATCACACTACATAGGTATGACTTTCTTGGATAAGAAAACATTAAAATGCAATAAAGGTGGTGCAGCTTTTTCTTTTTTTAAATGTCACTCTGGTCCGTCACACAGTTGGTAAAAATATTAAAAGGGAATCTGATCAGACCCAGACTGTAAAACCTTTTTGGTAACATACATCACTAAATTACAAAGGAAGCATATCAAAATAAGCCCTATTCTACACCACTAATTTGTCCCCTCCACTGTGCAATAAGGCACTTTGACAGGCGATCATAGAACATCAATATAATCATCTGCCATATAGAAATGTCTGTTCTGTGCTTTATAATCATAAAAGGAGATTGAAAGCCAATGCTTTCACATCTCATACATAACAAAAGCAGGCTTTGGGCATTCTGCTATTTAAAAGAAAAAGGAAAAAGTCAGGATGCATATCCATAGCTTATAAAACACTGATAAAGCTTAGATCTTGTGCTAAAAATGTCTTTGATAGCATTTAATAGCTAAAATACTTCAAATATCATCAAGGAATTTGTTTGGTTTCATTGTTCGGCTTAAAAACATGCTGCTATCACAGAGTGTGAGAATTAAACAGTTCATCCAACAGTTAAAAAAAATATCCACTTCAAACAAACTTACAATACATTAGTAAACAAATACTGGAGACACAGAAGTGTTAAAAATGACCGATGAGCCATGTCAGATTGTGCTTGTGCAATAGGCTTTGCAATGATTATTTTTCAATCTTCGCTTCAGATCTTCTTACCCAGCTTTGCTTTCTGTAGAATGAAAGGGAAAAAGATTTTAAAAATAAAATAAATAAATAAGCACAAACCTGTCCAAGTTATTTACAGTCAGCAGTCCTGGCACTCATCTTAACATGTTACTGTAAAAGCTGGGAGGGTTGTTTCTCAACATCCGGGCAGACATTTGTAAGCAATAGAGTTTGCAAAGTGAGGAAGCAGGTTGTGCCATGGAAAGAAAGAAGTGGGCAGGTAGCATGTGATCTAATTAAATAGAAAACAGATGAAAAAACAAAACGTACTATTCCAGTGGCATTTTTGGTTGTCACATTGTAGGAAGTCTTCTGCCTGGCCTGCTTGAAGCACTCTTCGGCCATTTTCACCCTGAAGGAGACCAGCAGTAACCATTAGTGTCCAACCATGAGCAAATCATTCACACTGATGAAATTCACCATTTAGGCTCCAGAACGTTTAAGCTGCCCACCCCCTAACCCAAACATCAGGCCATGCAGCCCATGTTCATGTAGTGCTTAAGAATGTAGTTTGTCAAAGTGTCAGTTCTTCCCCGAAATTATTCAAATCAGTTCATTTCTGCCTCGTCGCAGTTTGTGCGTTAAAAAGATAAATGATCAACTTTTTCTTATTTTTGTTTTCAAATCACACTTTCTCATTTGCATTATACAGTACACGTGTGTGCTACAGGCTTGCACTTCCACACAGCACAGGTGAGGACATATTGTACAGGAATTCAAAAGGAAAAAATCAGCGGAGCGTGCCGAGATGATCGCCTGTGGCAAAGGGCAAAAAGCTAATGCTTTCAAATTTGTTTTGATTTTCTACTGAACAAGCAGAACTTGTAACATTTGACTCCTCTTGCATATATGTTATCGCAATCTAATCTTTATTAGAAATAATGGACCAATTAGCCATTTGTTGACATACGCAGCAATATCTTTATGTTCATCAAACCAGTGGAACTTAACTGGAAGGTGCATGTGTTCTTCTCTTTACTGAGGTAAGGACAAAGATTTGGGTCATCTGTCCTCTTTTCCTCTCATGAATTTGAATGAATGCGATAGTATCTTTTGCAAATATGAGATGTACTGCAAGTTTGTTAAATAGCATGAAAAGGAAATATCCAAAATTCAGGAACATTGTTGCATCTGTAATCATATTTTACGGGTAAGAAATCAATAAATATTTTTGGTCAATAGTTTCATGCCTCCTGTCAGAAAATGAAGCATCGTGTAAAACGTTACCATCTGAAACCAACTCACCGCTCCTGTAATATCAGCTTGTTCTGTTTCTTCCAGTGCTCTTTAAAATCAGTAGAAAACTCGTGCCAAATGGAGAAGAATGTGTTGGGAGAGACTTCTTTCTCTCCTGCCTTGGGTTTGACTGAGAAGGACACACTCAACTCCAAAAAACTGAGCACAGAGAACAAAAACATTACTTCAAGGCCAAACTATTACAACACGAGATTACAGAAACCTACACTAATTGTTGCGAAAAATTGGCAGAGCCACGCAAATATGCAAAGTATCAAAGTTAATCTTGGAATAATGCGGCTTTACGAAGATTTGATATGAGAATAACCCAGAAAGTCCAAACCAGAGATGACATTGTGCATTTCAGAGACCAGTGAACATGAAAAGCCAATTAGTGCCACAAAAGCAGCGTACAGTCCGTTACGTCAGATAGCTCAACTTCCTTGACTAAAATAGAACCTCATATACAGGATTTTCCTTTATCACTGCGCTCCATTGTGTTCAATTGTCTTTTGTTGGTACACTTTTACAGTCACATTCCTACACTGTAGCAGTGATGAGAGATTGGAAAGAAAAGAAAGTCCATGACAGAGTGACACAAAGACGGATCTACCAAAAGAAAGCATGCGTATGGAAGCAGAAGACAAATGTTAAAGTGTTAAATGTGGCAGCCATTTGCAGTCGACAAATACAGCCGACAGGTTGGGGTTTATGTTTGGAGTGTGCTATAGGAGCACATTCCTAGCCGGCAGAAACAGAAGCCTGGAGCCATGGCTGTCTACTCTTGCTCTGCTTAGATAAACAACGTAGACACCGCACAGGGGGCCTCACGTCTGCTGAAGGCCTGGCATGACGGCCTGCACCTTCCATGTAACTGAAGGAACTAGGAGGCATAAATATTGACAAAGTAGCAAGATTATATTTCTTTACTAAAGCAAGAATGTATTACTTCAAACTATATTGGATTACGTTACCCTTCACTTTCAAATTCACAGCTATAATCACTGCTTTGCAACAGAAAAGACTAAACAATGGTTGGAATCAAACAGAAGAGGAAATTTCATAATAAATGATTTTTTCTTTTTTAAGAAAATAAAAGCTGAGATAGTGTAGGAACATATTTAAACATTTTTAACAAAGTTCTTACATTTTTTGAGTCTCTGCAAGCTGCGTCTCCTGTGTCTCCAGCTCAGTTTTGGCTGTAAAGAAAAGAAGTTTAAAGTAAAATCAAAAGAACCAGAACAGAATAGGTACAGAACTTTAACAGAAACAATTCTTTAACTTGTTGTGAACAGATGTGTGACTCGTATAAACAAGTGGATTTGAGGTGTCACCATTTCTCAACTCGGTCATTTTCCGGGTCAACAATGTACAACCAGATTATTAGCTGTTGGATGGTCTGCTGTCATACAACTGATAAATGAGTGCTGCAGATCAAAGAACAAGTGATTCTTTGTGCAGTTTTGCTTCAAATGGAGAAAGACGACTGTGCAGGCACATGTGCAGGTTTGAGAGCATGTATGAGATATGAGAGAGAGAAAAAAAAGACAGCAAGAATGTAGGAAGCCTAGAGATTCTGTTCTGCTGGAAATTATGTATTGATTAATGATGCCATTAGAATTATTTTAAACCATGTAAAAGATAATGATGTAACAGCAGCAGGGAAATGCCTTGGAAAAACAAAAACAACCAAGTTATTGAAAATTCCTGAAAATTTGGATTGACAGAGTTTTCATTTCATTTTCATATAGAAGAGTAACAGTGGAGTCAAGCCAGTTTTTTTTTTTTTTTTTTTAACATCATGTGTCCCCTGTGCAGCTGTCCTTCTCAAGGTCAATAATCTGTGAGATGCTGCCTTAAATTGACAAATGATCAAAAATTACTCTTGACCTCCACAGGGTTTTCCACATGACGGCAGATAGGACAGAGAATCTTTCCTGGTGCAAGTCTGGCTTCCACTTTTAACCTATCTGGGTGCTGTGTGTGAATGAAATCTTGTAACAAATCCACTGAAACCAGTACAATCAAGTCCATTGCTGCTGATTGCTCAATAACTACTCACGCAGTGATGAAACAGGACGCGCTACAAATTTGAGAACTGCACGACATTCTTAGGCCAAATGATTCTTCCATTTCTAGAAATATTCATTAAATAATTTTTCATGGACCAACAGTACCATCCCTTAACCCAAAACAACCAAACAAATGTTTCCAAACAAGTTAAATAGCAATTAGCAACTAATCTTACCGCTTATGAATACAGATAACATGCTGCGGATGTATTAGTGGGCCTCAACTCCTAAACATTAGATATTTCAACCCAAGGTACAGATAACATTTCCAAGAACATGCTATTAAAAAAAGAATAATGTATTTAAAACACAACAGCAATGAACTTGCCATTTAAAAAAATAATAAATAAATAAATAAACAAAAACTAAAAAAGTAAGTAAGTAAAGTAAGAGTTTGGCAATGAAATAACCCTGTTGACTTGAGTTGTAGGTCACTGGAACTCAGCAAGAGCTTGACGTCAGTCTCACTACTAGTCTTTACACCAATCAGAAGCAGATTATCACATGCCTGGTTCGGTCTTGCTAGTCATATTGACTCCATCAAAGACCTGCATGCATGAGAATTTGTGAAGCGAGCAGAGAAAATCGAGCTAGACCAAACAGCCGAGCTCCAACAAGTCCGCTCCCACTGTTATTTTGTGGTTAGTTTCATGGTCAGAAAATAAACAAAAGCGGTTTACACTGTGGAGCCAGAAACAGTTTAACCTCAGGCTCTTTAGAAATTACAGAAATAACAAAAATAAGACATTTGGCTGTTGTTCTTTTTTTCACCGCTGCAGTAGAGGAACCCCAAGAATCCCGTCTGGAGCCTTCTGAGTCACATATCTATGCTACAGTGCTTACATTCTGCTCTCAGAGGAAAAACCTCATCATTTGCATCAAAGAGAGAGCTCCCATATTTCTCTCAAACACACATAAAGGGAAAGGAAGAGAGAAGGGTTGGAGGTGGAAAAAGAAGACTTGCTGGAAGAACATATGCTATGCATTACACTCTTATTTGAATACAAAAGCAGTTGGAGAGAGAGGCCTGTGAGCTGGGTCCTTCAGAAAGATTGGTCACACTATGAATATAAGCAGGGTCAAAGCCTGTGCTACATAAAAAAATGACAATTGGCTTGTTATGTTAAAACAAACATAAAACACTCAGTCTAACACATTTGATGTGGACCACAAAATCCCCCAATATCATTGTACATGTCAGATTTTCAAGATAAAAGTCTGACTGCTTGACATGTGGTGAACATGACATATAAACAAAATTGCATTCTCCGTGGATTTTCACATGATATTTAGACACAATGTACCAGTGGTCTCCTATACTGAAATATCCATGCAATTAGATTTGGTATGCTGTTCCCAGAATAAATACCGAGTACTCTGAACACCTGTTTGATTTAATTATGTTTTCATGTTATCTGTCAAATGTCTTGTTGTGTTCTGGCTTGGCACACAGCTTTTCACTTCATGCCATCATGAAGTTGAGACTTTTTTTTTTCCTTTTACTTTTTTAGTGGAATGCCTAGACAACTATCAGATTACTATTAAGCCCAAATTTTCAATTTGCCAAGGCAAATAATTCCTGGAAAAACTAGCAAAATTAATAAAACTGCACCTCAGCTGTGTGTTCAGTGTTTAGAAGAACTGAAAATTTAAAAAGGGGATTTTTTTGGTCCAACCCCTCCTGGAAAAAGAAAAATCTCCAGAGGTGTTAAAAAAATAATAAAAATAAAAACTTGGCTGAGGACAGTCCCAGATCTTCCAGCAGGAAACAAGC
>JBAMYA010000007.1:7594687-7614746 GCA_037176975.1 Arrhamphus sclerolepis | reverse complement strand
AAAGTGAAATCTCATGAGAGTGTCCTTCTGGTTTCCATAACCAGGTGCTTTTTGGCAGTCAGAACATTAATGGGAAGTTGGATGGGGATAAGACTGAACAATTCAACTTTGATTTGCAAATATGAACAGCTCACAGAATCAGAACAGACACAGCATTGCTTCATGTCAAAGTTTTTGATTTGTTTGTCATATTACACACAAAATTTGCTGCATTCTTTCGAGAAAATTTGATCTTTTTTTTCATTGCCACTATGCTAGTTTTCGTAAGGGAAGATCAACATAAATGATGAAATAAAAACATTCAACAAGTGCAGCTGTAATCCAACAGAACAAATCTGAATCAATAACAAGGAATTATTCAATACACACTGGAATAAACAGACATCCCAGTGGGGGGAAAAAAAAGCACAGAGAGAACCTTTTGAGTATATCAACCCAAAAGAAAAACTGCATGAAACAGATCTGAAATGTATCTGCAGACCTACGCCTTACATCATTCTGAGCTTCGCATAGTCTGAGTCTTGCAACAACACCAATAAATTATTCACTCTTTATAGTTTCAACCTCTTGTCTTGATGGAAATACAGAGGAGTGAATCATCTTTAAACAGACTAACCATCACACGTGCCATCATATCAAAGGTTAAGACTCGCAACATCTGTTCAAGTTTGTCTCCAATGTGGCTCAGTCACAAGCAAAAGCATGGTATTTCTATTGAAAAACAAGCAAAAGATAAAAATAAAGTCTCAAACTACATTTTCATTTATGGTTACATTTTAACACCAGTAAAATGCCTAATATTATTCTAACAATGAATTTCTTTTAACAATTGCTGTTAAACTGGAACCATATCTCCACTAGGCTTTCAGACCACATCGCTTCTGCAACAAATCTCCAGTTTAAGATTGAATGGTTCATCTCTGAACTTTATATGGTTGTTTTTGGGGTTTTCTTTGGAGGTTCACTGATGCCAGGTTTCTCCTCCCTGATGTTTTTCTTACACCCTCTAAAACAGAGGAGGGCAAATCCATTCCCTGACTTGGTAGACGTTTCCCTGCTTCAGCGCATCTGATTCAAATGAATGGCTCGTTAACAGACTTATGCCGACATTCATGACAGGCTGATGGTGATATGTTCATTTGAATCAGGTGTGTTGTAGCAGGGAAACGTCTAAGACATGCAGGCCCTCAAGGACTGGATGTACCCATCCTTGTTCAAAAAGATAGCATTCCTAATTCAGTTCCTTCATGATGTGGACGTTGTTCTGAGTATTGAATATTCATTTCTTTTAGATGAATGACATCCTTGAGTCCAAACAGTGCATTGCTAATGTCTACCATAAATTGAAATATTACCAAATGGAAAAATGGGAACCAAATTTTTTTTTCTCCCCATCCACGGTGGGGAGTGGGGGGTGTGGGGCGGGGTGGAACTGAATTGAAGAATCGATGACTTTTGGTGATTATCTATTCACCCAGGACAACCCATATTTGGAAGGAATTGGAGCATCTGCTGAAAGAAATACCGTATTTCACCTTGAGCAGCATTAGAACAAGACAATGATCAGAGAAGTACAGCTGAAGTGGTCAAGAAATGGTGAACAGAAAACAGTTGTAAAATTTTGGAAGGAGCCATCCGCAATTCAGACTGAAACCCTTTCCAGATTTTGTGAGGGAATTAAGTGGTGGTGCAAGAGCAAGGAAGCCTTCCAGCCTCAAAGATCTGGAGATCATTGCAGATGAGGAGTGGTCCAAAATCCCAGTGGAGACATCCATAATGGCTGTTGGCAATTTTATGAACCGACTTGCTGTGATTACTTACAAAGGGTATGAATAATTGCAAAACATTGCATTTTCCAGACAAGTGCAATAAAATACAAAAATAAAAGAAATTACAGATCACATCTCCAATATAATGTCTTAAAATTGGTTGTCATATCATACCCTGATGGATGGTGGGCGGGTGGATTGTGAAATAAAATTCTACAGGAAACATTTGCATAGGTAATGTTCGAATAACTCAGGGCTTAAATGTAAATCTCTCTAATCTTTCATTTTATGAGGTTCAAAGATTCCAATAGAAAGCTCAACCTTCAACACATAAATTGTGCATTTGTTGGGGATTAAACCCTTTGAATTTAGTGATTATTTATAGTGGCACAGCAGTGTTTATGAGACACGAAACACACTGCGGTGCACGTTTCAGAGTGATGATGGTGTTCCTTACAGTTTTTGGTCAACAGGAATTATGGTTAAAAACAAAGGTTTTCAGGCTTTGACTACATGTAAACTGGATGCAACATAGCGTATAGTTCATTGATAAATTTTAGTCTTTTTACAGGGCTTTATGAAAAGAAAAGACAGACACGTCTGACCGGGACACTCAGTGTCGTAGCCAATCACCAAATTTCGACTTCACAGCACTCGAGTCCAAGTCAAGCACAAGCCATGAAAGACAATCTAGTCCACTGCTACTTTTCCCTGCCATTAACTAGTGCAACAGTGCTAGTATTCTTGTATTCTTTGTCTTGTATTCTACAACTAGTTTTTTTTTCTTGGTTCTGTTTGGTTTTGCCATGTGCTTGGGGGTCTCTAGGTTGCTTTGAGACAACTTGTGTTGAAATAGATGCTATATAAATAAGATTGAACTGAACAGGCTGTCACTCCTACAGCCAACACTGCCCTCAAGTGCTGTAAATAAATATCCTTGCTCCGATGGGTGGGGTAGACTATTGATTATCTAATATAAAAACTAAACTGATATATGTCAAGAGCTGGACAAGTCTGTATGTTAAGTAGGTTTTCTATGCACAGTAAATATAAATGCAAAATTGGTAGGGTGCTTCACAACCAAAGTCTTTTTTTATTTTTAATGACAAAAAGCATTTGAACAAGGTACAACTTATTAACCAACTAAACTAGATAAATGGGATTGTGTGAAGGGTTCTTACACAAACACCTGGACCCTCCGTGAGAAGCGGAGCCTCTTGAAACCTTTAATTAGATGAAACCTAGCTCCACCACTGGTGAATGTCTTACACCAAACTGTTGCACTGCAATATTCACCTACAGATTTAACTTGGAAGTTCAGTTCAACTTTAGTTCAAGGCTTTCAGCTAAGTAGGCTAGTGGCTTAATTGATGGACAGTGCTTAATTTATTTTATTTTAACTGTTGATGTTGTATAATATTCAGGACAATACATAAATTCTGAGCACTTGTCTCTGGTTTCAGAGTCTGAATGTAGGTAATCTACATGTCTGAGTCAACAATGCTCAAGTCAAGTCACGAGTCCTTATAATTGGGGCTCGAGTTATCTTGAGTACTCCAAGCCTGGTGACACGTCAGATGATTTTTCTCTGTTAATGACAGATGATATGAAAATATACTCACCTTGACTGAGAAATTCATCCATTTTATCTTTGAAGGGTTGTAGGTTGTCTTCAGAGGACTTTTTGCAGACTTTCTCAGTTTCAGTTGAGCATGCTAAAACAACAAGAAATGATTGAGATCAGAGAGAGGGAAAAAAATTCCAGAGCAATAACATCTCATTCAACAATTGTATTGCAATTTCAAACTCCACTGTGCACTTCACCCTGGCGGAGCTTCCTTTGATAATTTTCTGCTGAATAAGTGTCTGAAAAGCCTAAATGACCCATAATGACTATATGACGGGAGAAAAAAAAAAGTGGACCTAGCACACTGATCCCTTGAGAAACTTATCACGACATTCAATCTGCGAGCATTACAGATACAAACTCAGCTCCAGGCCTGAAAGGTGGAGAGGCCATGAAATGCTTACGGGAACAGGGAGGTCAGTATTGGGCAAATGGTAATTCATAGACCATATGGTGCCTTAGCCAAAAAGGTACACAGAAAGCTCCATCTCAATGGTGTTACTTGCTGATGTCCTTAGGTCCAGCCAAGGCCGCCAACCAATCAGAAACTCCCTATGGGAACTGCCGTCAAAGTCTATGTCTGTTAGAGCACTCAGCTGACTGCTAAATAATGAAGAGATCTGCAGGTATAGCATGTGATGATGTATTTATGGATGGCTAGCATGTGCCACTGCCACTGGGGTTGAAAGTTGATTTCCCTGTGAGATACTTCATCTTTATGAATTGCAAACAATGAACAGCCTAAAGAATCATTATGGCAAAGGAAAAACAATACTTGATAGCATGGTTCACGTTAGGTTTAGCAGCAAAGATACATAACGTCTGATGGAGAACAGACCAGGTTTGAGGAACTATTGATCAAGTCGCAAGCCCACCAATAAATAAACTCTGTGTACTGAAATACACTTAAAAAAAAAAAAAAATCATCTGCAAGCACTTCAGGCCTTGGAAAGTGCTGCTCAGTGCTGAGTGACTTGAGACAGAGTAAAGAAAGCGAGTGTTTCCTAACTGCCTCATTCATTAAGACCCTTTTCACTCAACCAATCAGCTTGGCCTGTCAAGCATTAACCACGTTCCACATTTTTCTTGTGGTCTTGATATTCAGTAACATAACAGAATAATTATTCCATATTTTTCTTTATAGGACTTTTAATTTTCTTTTCCTACTTTTTTTTAACTGTTTATTTAATTCCATGAGACCAAAGCATTGAGTTTGTTATATAACTCTTTCCTAGTTGTTTTTTTTTTTTCCTCCATATTTGAGGCAACTATTTGATTGCCTTTTTCCCCTCCTCAATACATGCTTTGGTTTTGGGATGAAAATGTGAAACCTTGCATGCAGTTGTCATCCATTCTCAAACTTTATTACCGACATCACCCAACCACTTTACTGTACAGACTTCTTATTGTTGGTTCTATTAAGACTTATGGGGGGAAAGGGGGGGGAGGGGGTGATTTGGCTGCATGTTTAATGTTGTGGTTTCTTATATTTCAAAATGTTCCTATAAAGACTTATTAGAAACATGTATCCAGGCCATTAACATACATGACAAAACTTGCAGTGTTCTGCAAGTTTACTCATCAAGATGTGTGGTAAAGGCACTTTAAACAGTAGAGTTCATGAAGTCCTTACCTAATCCTGAAGATAGTTTTCATAGTGGATGACTACACTCCTTTAGTCTGCTGTTGCCGTGCTTTTTTTTTTTCTTCCATACAAGATAATTAAATGTGACATTATCATATGATCTCTGGAGGGAAATAAAATTCATAATATAAAAAGACTAAATTTATCCTGCTTCTAATCTGACCACAAGACAACAGATGACAGAACCCAGGGTTAGTTTGCTACTTACAATGATACAACATGTTAATTAAGATTAGTAAACTATTTTTCCATTATTTTTCCAGAGGAATGATGGTTATTAGTTGACTAGCAGGTCATTATTTTAAACCAACATCCCTTCTTTAGGTTTGCCAAAGTTTGCCATATTTGCATCTTGGTAGTTGTGGTGCTGGACTGTGTGGTAAAGGCTTGTCATGGAGCATTAGGTAGATACTTAATCAGTTTGGAATATGAGCAATATGAAGGCCAAAATCAACACCTTTATCCTCTTAAGGGTGGCGTCCAAATCAGGAAAACTCACCAGGATGAAGTCAAATGCTGTAATTTCACATTTATGGAAATCACAATCATGTACAGTCCTTACAAAGTTATATTATTGTTCGCTTCTGTTTGGGCACATGCATGACTGAGTTTTTACTTGTGTGCAATGGTCAACTTATTTGAACTAGTAGGGTGCCAGATGGCTCTTACACATCTGTTGCCATTTGAGAAGACTGAGTTGACATGTGCAGCAAAATAGTTCTCTCTTTAAAAAAACAAACAAAAAAAGAAAAACAAAGAAATAAAAAAACAAAACAAAAACAAAACACCACCACACAGATGACTGTTTCACTGTTTCCAAGTCATCTCCCTGGCACTCTCTCATCATTTCATCATTTCTTCCCTGCTTTGATTGCACGTGCTTGCCATAGGACTTTAGGTTTAGGAAAGAAATAGAATATATATATATATATATATATATATATATATATATACACATATATGTACACATATATTTATATAAACATACAAACATACATCCACACATACACACACTCACACAGTGCTTGCATAACCAAAGATGTTGTCAAAGCTTTGCAAACTTTTGGTTTGCAGAAAAGCAAAATGACCACATATTTTCCAAGTGACTTGGCTCTTCAAGCAGTGCTACAGTCACGTGGGAGTGAGCTTAGAAGCAACCATTGTTGAGGCGGGTGCTATGTGTCAAAGTAACAAATTCCAAGGATGCAGGCTTCCCCAGCACAGCATTGCATTGTAAAGATAATCAGCATAATGATTTCTGTTCTTTGTGGTTTTTCACGTTGTTGCAGGTCATTGTTTGTGAGCTGATAGCTACACATTAAACTACAAATGTCATGTGAAGTAATTACATTCAACACCATTACACAAAACAGCCCACCCATAATTTATAGTTGAGAGTTCCATGGAAATGTGATTACGCATGACATTGATGGAAGCATGCAGTTTTGTGGTTGTGTTTAGGCCTGCAGAGTGGCGAGGTGACGCTCAAAGAGAGACTCAACAACATTTACAACTGTTCATTCAGCAGATGCTTGCATCCAAAGTGACTAAGAAGTGGGGAACACACTGGGAGCAATGTGTTTTGCACAAAAACAACTCGAACAAGGAATGCTGGGACTCAATACGATGACCTTCCTGTTGGTGGACTACCATCCTAGACCACGTCTACATGTTCGAGTTCAGCTGTTGAAATAACGTACGGGGACTGCTACATTTCTTGACCATGTCCTCCTCGACTTCATGAGTATGGCAAAGGCCTGCCAGGACCAGCAGGAGTCTATATCTGACAAATCACATCTGCTTCTAGTTAGCTTATTCGTACGACAAACAGATGCTATCTCTCCCTTGATCCGCCTCTACAGTCTGCATATGACCATAGCTAATCAGTTTTGGAAAATTATTTTCCATTGAGCAAGACATTTGAGAGATATGCATATGGATTAATACATCACTTATGGGTGAATAAACCATAAAATCAATTCAATAGCTTCTAAGAAAGATATGAAACATCCCATAATTTGACAGTTATGGAACAGCCAAGTCTGCATCATGGTAAACCTTTTGTAAATCTGACACTTAAAAGCTGTGGATGGGCTTCAAAAGTGGGAAATGCAAAATTTAGGTTGATGACTATACCATTTAGGTCTTTCTTCAACTTGCGGAGATCTCTTTGAAAGTCGTCAAACTTCATCTGAGAGGCCTGGAAAAGGTCCTGGGGCTCAGGCAAGGGGTAGACACATGTCTCTCTGCCAGCATCCTGGTAAAACACAACACACATAGAAGCAAAAAATATGATACAAAAACACACACACCACAATGTCAAAGTCAATCCTCATCAAAAAAAAGACAGGGCCTCTCTGTCCTAGACACAAAAGGCATGATTTAAATAAGTGCCTTCAGAGATCTACAGGGACTTATCAGGCGTCCAAATGTCCCAGAGATGATAAGACAGAAAATAAGACTAAAAATGCCCATTGTTGCTCATTTCAGAAAGTAAAGGTAATTTCTCTCCATCTGAGCTTCTTCAAAGCAATTATGAGAGCTACAGCCATGTCATGCAGGTTGATTTTGGCAAGCTGCATTACTGAGTTCATCTCATCTGGAGAACCTAATTATTTACACTAGCGCTCCTTTGGATGCTGTGCCAGTGAACAGACTGCAGGTTTGAATGAAGCCAGACCAAAGCAGACCCTGAGCAGGAGACAAGGAGTGAAACAGAAAGAAAGTTATAAAGGAGCAGCAGAAAGAGAGAGATTTGTCTCTGCTGTAAATGAGGAAAAGGAAAATAAATAATTTGATAAAGGATAAGCCATGGTATCCTCTGGCAAGAGAGCACATGAAAGAGAGCTCTGGAAGGATTTCTAAGCAAATCAGACTAAAACAGAAAAGTGATTCAAATAAACAGGAACCAAAACATACCTCATCAAAGTGCCTCAGATAGTAAGCAACAATGTAGGACAAAAGACTCTGGGAGTTATCCTGAAAGAAAAAAATCCAAATAAATAAACTAAAAACCATTTATTAATTTAATCTCTCTGGACATGACGTTTTAATTTCTTCAGTAAAAATAAGTATAAAGACAGTTGTCTTAGAAGTTCAGAACAAATCGTGGCAGTGGAAGAGCTGTACAACAAAACAACTGTGCTGAGCTCACTACTATCTCAGGTCAGATTTTTATTTTTTTTTGTTCTGTATGGATACCTTGCTCCCTTCACCACTACAAACACACAAACTACTGTGTCCTTATATGGCCGTGGCAGGGGCACACTGAGAGCGTTGTGATATTTAATCAGAACTATAAACAGAATGGTTTCTCTTCTAAATCCGCACAGCGATGGATCACATGTTTGGCACCAAGCGAGGCTGGCTTTCAAAACCTCGGACTCTCAGGACGGGACAACTTTAAATTTAGATTGTACATAATCAGTCAACATGTCAATACGGTTTTTGTGATGTAAATTACAGAATGAAGCTGTGTTCAAGTACATACGTGATGTAGAAACATCAATTTTCTCCAAATTTACCCTTCAAGATCGAGTCAGGTTTGCTTGTGAATAGCACATTTTGAGTGTGATTTCACACATTTAACACACATACTCACGCTGCTTTTAACGTCCTTCAATTTTGGCAGAATGTCCAAGCTGAAGCCATCAGCCTGCCCTCTAGACCGATTACCTCCATTCATAAAGTTCCCAAAAGCAAGAACCAGGCCAAGCACCTGCAATACACTCTCACTACTTCGTATAATCTGTGGCACACACAAATGAGAAAATATGAAAAGGATGAACTGAGCAACAGAAAAAAAAAAGGATGAAGAAGTGAGGTCAGCAGCTCACCTTGCACACTTTCTGCAGGATTTCGATTTTGCGCAGGATTAGGGTGATGCACTCATGGAAGGTTGATTGAAAAAGGATGCAAAACACCCTCTCAGAGAAATTGGAGATTGTTGACAACTGAAACAGAAACCTGAAGAAGATGGAAGGAAAGGGAAGGAAACAAAAACATTTTCTTTTTATGTTTATTTTATTCACAGGTCACATTATGCATTTCAGGCGGGCTGCTTGGCTCTTACTGCTCTGGCTTGTCCAGTGGCTTGGAATCTTCTTTGTCTTTGGCTGAATTAATGTGGTTTTTAATAACATCTATCTCATCATCTTGAGCTCTCTGTCAAATAAAAATGCAGATTAAGTTCATATGAAAATACATGCAATTAAAGGATAAGACAGTATTTTACTAGAATTAAATCAAAACCTGACTGAAATTATAAAAACTAAGAAGAATGAAGAATGAATGTTTCAAGACTTCTTGTGTTTCACAGACTCATCCTGACATGCATTCAGTCCAAAGAAAACATATTTTACAACAAACCAAAAACATGTTTTTAAAAGTGCTTTGGTGATTTGTCACAAATGACAGACTAAAATACACAAGTTACAAAAACATTTAGATCTTATGATAGACAACTGTGGAGCATCCTACTCCACTCAATCCCTGATATACTTCTATAACTTGAGTAGTGTCCACCTGTACCTAAATTAATTTGTTGAACAGAATTTAAAAGAGGGCACAGAACTCATGGTAAACGGAGCTATGAGGTTGTGACAGCAGGATGTCAAGCCTCACATCTGGAGAAGTAATCAGGGACGAAAGGGCCTTGGTCAGACAGGTAACCACTGGAAATGGCCAGACACAAGGTGCACAAAACCCACTGGGAATTTGCTAAAAAGGCACCTCAAGCAAAATCCTCTGATCTGATGAAACAAAGATTAAACCATTTGGTAAAAATCCCCACGGTTTACAAAAGAAACTAAGCCCTGAACATCTCATTAATCACTGACTACAGTAAAACGTTGATGGCATCCTCTGGGGATGCTTTTCTGCGACAGGAACTTGGAGATGAGTCAGAGTAGAGAAAAGATGGACACAGAGAAATGTAGTGAGAAATGTGGAGTGCTTAAGATCTCAGCCTGGGGCAAAGATTGCATTTCAAAAAGCCAACTGAAATGTACACCAGAAAGCATCAGTCTATGGAAGAGAGAAAAACTCTGTAGAAGCCTTTGGGTGACCCTGACCCACAAGCAAATTAATCCAATATCGCTTCTCTTGATAGATCTACGAATGGCTGCGCACTGATGCTTCCAATCTAGTTGAGCCTTAGCTGTTTTGCCAAGAGGAGAGGACAAAAAGTCAAAAAGGAAAGTGTTTTAAGGCTACAGTGGCATATAAGGCTGCCATGGCAGTAAATGGGGCATAGACAGATGATATTTACAGAATATATAAGTAACACCATAATCCTGCTGTTGGTGCCAGGATTGTTGTTTTAAAATAAATAACTAAAAAAATATATCCATCAAAAGATTCTAACATTTTTTTGAAATCTCATGCTACACTGCTAGTTGTCTACTTATTTTGCCAAAATGTAAAATATAGTATGCAGTTTGAAAAATGTGGAAAATCTGAGGTATGCTAATTGTACCTGGATGGTCTGCTGCTTTCGGGAAAACTGTCCAGTCTAATTGTGTTCTGCATGTCAAAAGCCAGTTGCAGCTGCCACATGACTGGCTTACACTGTAGATGTGCTGTAGCACAGCCACTTCTACGACTGATGATGGCTGCCGGACCAGTAATGCCGCACTTACTGTATATACTGTGTTGTATAAGGTATGTGGTTTTGAAAAGGGCCTTAGTCTTTCGATGCAAGCTATCAAAGAATCATCGATCAGATGAATTAAAAATGTTTTTAAATTCTAAACTGCAACTTCTACAGAACCTAGTATTGAGAAAAAGACTCAGGGAGGGGCTCTCTAGTCAGCCTAAATCACTACAACCACATGGGCTCAGGAGTATTTTACTGTAGGTAGCCCACAGATTAATCCAGGAATAAAACCTGGAAGTCGTATCATCTCTGCGTGGAAATGCAGCTGAGCTCTGTGGTTATGATCTCATCTCTGATCAGTGGACATGTGCTATGTGATGAGATGACTCAGCGTGTTTCAGCTTAGTTACAGAAACTGTCATCATCTTCTATGTACCTAACTAAGAGCATCTAGGCTTACCGAAAAAAGGTACACAAGACGATGCCTGTAGTGATATGAATGATATGGTGATGGGTGTGTGCCCCTGGCATGGAGGACATTTATAGTAGAATGACCACTGATGCATAAGTGTATACTGGAATTTTTCCACTTTGTATACTATCATCAAGGCACCATTTGTCCTGGGAAATCCATGCTTATTCATACAGAAAATTGACAGATGTCATTTTTCACAACAACATGCCTAACTGGGTCTCCTCCTATTGTTAATGTGTGGCACATCGTGAACCTTCAGATGATGACCACAGACTGTTCAGCATATGAAATTGTGTCTGCGGCACAAATGGACAGATTCCTATTGCAAAATTGCAACAATGAATATCCTCAGTTCATCATCTCAAACCAAAATGTTGATTCAACAAGAGAAGAGCCTGATAACTTAGGACTGTCTCCCATTCTCCTTTTGGCAATTCTGCTGTTTTGGGGAATCACGTCTTCCACTAAAAATAATGTTTGGGACAGCCTGATAATAAATTTAAGTAGTATAAGCTTAGAAGAAGCAAAGGCATGGGCTGCTTTTTCTACATCACTGTAAGTACAAGTGAGGTAAATAGGACAGCGCTGTGGAAATTAATAATATGCCAGCCTATATTATGCGAGTCTCACAAATACTCGAGAGTTGCCTTCAGCCAGACTACATTCCTGACCATTATCCTGCTGCCAAGCACTGGACCACAGTTTTATACAAGGTGGTTTCAAAAAAGCAAGCCAGAAATAACCCTTCATTTCACAAGAGGCAAAAACAATAGATGTTAATGTTTTTGAAGCAGATGGGCAAAACAATAAAACCATCCCCAGGAAGAAAATGTAAACTCTCAGCCCCCCCAGAGCCCGTTGAACCCCCAAATCTGAGTGCCAGCAGTTTGGTTTCTCCCCCTGATCCTCTCCATCTCTCTCTCCCTCCCGAGTTTGGCCACGGCATGGGTCCTTGGAAAACATCAAACACCAGCATCAAACGCACTGAGAGCCCGATTAGTATTCTACACACCGTGCCGACTTGTGTCGGTGAGGGCAAGCTCTTCTTTGCCTTCTCTTGAGATGTTTTCAAGTGTAAATATATTTAACACAAAGCAGATCCTTTTCAAAGGGCAGCCGTGGAGCCCAGCAGTGTTTGGTGTAATTGGGGACAAGTAGGCATTAGCGTGTGATCTTTGAATTGCTAAGGCATGTTGCAGTGGTTGTTAGCATGAGAAATACAGTCCCATGTGGAATATCAAATGCAAAGGAAAGTAGGATGATATTTGTGATGCCAGAATTCAAGCAGTAGCCAAGTGGTATTCATTAGCCAGATTTCTAGTGCAAGGGTAAACAGAGCCAGACAAAGCTTAATCACTATTTATGTCACTCAATTTTCAAGGAAACAACGTTTATGAGATTCATTGTTCGCTGAGCTGCCTATGAAGAGCTTTAAATGACAAAGTGCATCATGTAATGAAGACCTTTCAAAACCACGCCATGTAAAAAGAAAATAAAAGTGGTATGAGGTAATCATTTGTAGTCTTACAGTTCATAGGAGTCGATGGCTCTAACTGACCTCGCTGACATTTAGCCACTCCCAGCTGAAAAAGGATTCTGAACTTCAGACAACCAGTCTGGGCTCAGATTATAGCTTGATATTAGAGGGGAGGGAGCATTGTCCCACTATCACCGTTACCCTTTTAATGGTGGTGGACTTTCTTCAAAGACCAGGAGTGACTATAATCCGCGGCTCACAGACTGAGTGACTCTGTGCATGTTTTTGTGTGCATCTGTCTGTGTAAATGCAATACATTACATGTGCTCATTTGTGTGATTCGACATGTTTGTTTGTGAGCATGTTTGTGTGTGTGAGAGAGAGAGAATGAGAGTGAGGGAGAGCAGTCCTGTGATCTAGCTCCTAACCTAGAGAGAGTGAGGGTGTAACCACCAGGAGCCCCTCACATTCCTCAAGACAGGCTGACTGTGCTGCCAACTGTGGTTTAGGGGGCTGGAGACCCACAGACAGGATGGAGTCTTGCAATACAAAAGAGAAACAATTTGGCTCCTCAACTCAATAACACAGCCTTAGGCCATAAGGGGAAGAAGGAAAAAGAGAGGGCTTGCAGTCTCAGGGTGAGCAGAGAGATTAGAAGACTTTTGATCCTAAGTTATGACACATTGGTTCATAACTACAGCTCATCTCAAGCCACAGTCTTATTCCCATGATCAACATTATTAATATGCCTCTGGCAGCCAAAGGTCCGGGCCTCTCCTGTGTAGTTGTGCCAAAAAGCAATTCACGGGAATTTCACAGCATCTTAAAAATGCATCACTGTTGAAATGCGGAAAACATGCTCATTTTCATGTTGCATAATTTACTGACCTGACTTTGAAAGGGTCGTGAACCATTTCAAGTGGGTGGGGGGAGAGCGGGGGAGAAGAGATGAATATGCATTTACTGTACTTAAGAAGTCCTTTAGAGCCAAAATGTAGACATAGTGGAAAGTACTGATGTAAACTCTGTAATTCTTCTCCAATATTGTACAATACAATGTGGTCATTTTGTTTGGCAAAGCTCAGTGTGGTCTCCTCTTTTTCAAAAACCCAACTTTCACGAGAAGCTGTGTGACAAATTCTGGAGTCTGGGCGATTATTTCCTTTTCACAGGGGCATTACCAAATTTGAGTCAATTTGAGCCTGTGTGCAGGAAACATGTTTACTACGTAAAAGTACTGGTTCCCTTCCAGCCCAGCAGACGGACCTACACATGACTGACACTCCAGTCAAACAACTCACATACCATTATGGTTTGTGGCTTGCCTGTTTGTTTTAGTATCTAATGCACACTTCCTTTGTTCATCCCTTTAAAGTGGAACATGAAGTAAGAGCCCCTTGTAGAGAAATATGTTCGCAGTGACATGGTTTCATTGACTGACAGTGCAAAACCTAGTTCATATTAGAGAGACATAAACGTGATTAAAAGTTCTGTTTTCTCTCTTTACATATTACATATATGAGTTCACGTTTTCACAATCTTGGAAAGGTGCTTTTTGATGGAAAACATTTGTCGTTTTGTGGTTTATTCAAGCCCAGTGCCAAACAAAACAGCACTAACATCTCATGAAGATTATTTTTGCCCATTTGCTTGAGCTCATTGTGTTCAGTCTTCTTGGGTTTCACTCCATACTAAAATATTTGCCTGTTGTTCATTTATAGCATGAAATATGTAACAGTAAATCATTTGACTCATTTTCAGCAACAAATGCTCCAAAATACCAAGTTTACCACAAATCCTGCAAACCACTGGGGACAGGAAAGAGTGTGCTTGTAAGGTTTTCTCAGAACAAATGACGCAATTAAAATTAGTTCTCAGTAGTGTTACTTTGAATTATTACAGTTGCTTTTTTGATTCTTTTGCTCAACAACATTGTGTACTCATGTAATCTCCTGTTGGCGAGAAAACGCTGAAGTTTATTTCATTACGGGATGTTGTCTTTTCATTCAAGTGTACTGAAACCACAGAATCTTCATCATCCTCCTTTAAAGACAAACATTTGAAATGTTTAAATTTGTGTATGTACTTAAACTATACATAAATATACATGTACCGAGCTATGTACAAAGCTCAAATTAATGTAATTAAATACTCACATTTTCATAAAGAGCATGCAGAGTCTCCAGATCCACTATGGCGTTGTCCATATTTAGGACGGCTGCATGTAGAAGACAAGGGTGACATGGTTAATGTTAATATTAAAACTAAAGCATGTTTTGACATTTCTTTACCTTCAAGGAACACCGTTAACAGGTCAGAAATCACACAAGCACAAACAGACCTATTTCATAACCACTATTTTTTCTTTTGGCTGTCACATACAAAAACAATGATGATCCCCCCACCCCACCCAAAAAAAAAAAAAGAGTTTCCTCCTTTGCTAAATATGAATGTGGTGTGAAATAAGGAAACATTCTCCCATGTCATGTGCAGTTTACTGAGAGTTACATAGTTATCAGTTGTCATCACGATAGCACACAAGGGGCCAAATGCAAAAACACAAATACAGAGGACTTAAAAATCTGTCAGAGATCTGTGTTTGAACTTCTGTGTTTGAATTCCTGGTGTCGCCTCTTTGTCTCGGTGTGAAGGACCTGGCGCCCGTGAGCATTAATCCTTTGAAAGTAAATGTTTAAAGACAAACAGAGCCCAGGGGTTTGCGGTGTTGAGACTGAGGTGTTGCTGTACACACAATCACCACGTGAAGCACTCAACACCTATATATGTATTTCATCAGGTCGTCAGGCTGAGGGTGATGAAACGATTCACGTTGTTTTGAGATGTTGATTTACTGTTGAGGTACAGAGGATGACAAGTTAGTGTCAGGGAGGCTGAATAGACTTCAAGTAAAGTACTCTGCTTAGACAGAAAAAAAATAAAAATAAATAAATAAACTAAATTTGAGGCACGTGAGAAATGTGAAAAATCAAAATCAAATGACTGCTGTACTGATGCTCATTTATATATCGATTTCCTTCCTTTTATGCAATTCTGCTGTCATTTTCATCTCTTCAATTCTCATTCTGATTGTTTGCTGACATTTTCTCTTCAAGACACCAATGAAATTACTTCCTTTCTTCTCTCCAACTCTCCCTTTTCCGTTTCATCCACTTTTTTCTCTCAACTTGTCGGTTTTCATGACTATCTGAACCAGAGTCTGTCTGTCTAGTTTGATTTGAGGCTGGTCTAAGAAGGCATGAGAGAAAGCCATATCATTTCTGTGACATGGTCCTTTTTCTGACCAAAACCCAGATCCATCTGCCCATGTCTACCCCTACTACCACATTCATTCCCAGTGTGGCGCCGTCAACCACCATCTAATACTATGACTGGGGCTCCAAAGCCTCACAGGAAGCAGACACTGCACGGAAGCGTCCTATGAAACATGCAGAGTGTCGGCCAAGTCTGAGAACAAATAACAACAGCTGTGAGGAAAGGAAAGGAAAAATGTGTTGACTTCTCACTGAGTAGTCAGCCTGTCATGAACACTGCATTTAGAACCAATGATTCATAAATTGCTTCTTTTTTCTTTTTTTTTAAATGAGCCAGAGATATCCAAATGACGGCAGCTTTGCCTATCATTGTCTAGAAAACAGAACTGATGGGAAATAAAACTGATTCACAACACTGATTAGGTTGATTACAAAGATTAGAGGAATAAAGCTGAATAAAGCTTTTGTAAACATATTTGCTCTTTGGATCCTTAAAAAACCTCAAGATGCCCAAAGGGACGAGATCATTTCAGGAAGGAGAGCGTTGTTTTGTATGTCGTTATTTAGGTGTGCTCTTTATGTGAAATAAAAAAAAAAAAAAAAAAAGGACTGAGGCTATGACAAAAATCTGTGAGAAAATAAAACCTGACAAAATAAACTTTCTTGTTTTTTGTTTTTTTTTGTTTGGTTTGTTCAAAGTAGCAGGCATCCCATTGTTTTGGGGATTTAAGTGCACAATATTGAGAAATACTTCAGCAAACCACCAAGATATTCTCTCTGATCTTCCTCTCTGTGATATACTGAAGTTCCCAATTAGTGCTAATTATGTACAACTGCAAAAAGTGTCCTAACATAGGAGATGAATGACAGTGCTGATGAGAGTGGCCTTCACTTGCCCTCCCATTTAGATCTCAGAGAGTTGCAAAGACATTAAATCTAGAAGCTCAACGTTTAAAACGACATTTCTTGAAGATACCGCAAACTGCCCCAAAGACAAACGATATGTAGCCTAAAGTGTGTAGGTGGTGCATCGATTAAAGGTTGAGCATTTAATAAATGCTCCATTGTAGGAGGACAGAAAAGAATGAGGGGACAGGGAAAAGTGTTTGGACACACGGCTGAGCGAAGACTTGAGAGCAATCAGAGTAACTAAAACAGGAAGACAGTTTGTTCCCATCAACATCGCTGGAATGACTTCATTTCACAAAAGCCGCCTAGACAAGTTGGTGACAACTCAGAGCGATGGAGAGCCACAAAAAAACATGATGTGGGTGTTAAATGGAAGAGATTTCGCAAAATGCGAGCAAGGGAAACCAGAGTGGAGGAGGAGAATTACAAAAGGAGAAATAGTTCAGATGCCTTTCAACACTAAAAGACGTGATAAATCAAACTACTAAAGGAAGCATAAGTAGTAACTGCCCAATCCAAAAAACAATCTTCACTTCTCAGAAGACTAAAAATAGTTTACAATATTTGACAAAATATTATAGTAGTGCTCCAAAAACAGATTAGAAGGGGGAAAAAAAACAAAACAAAAAAAAAGAAAAACAAAACAGTGTCCATTATGTGGCAACTTTATATACGGATATTTTTCTCTGATGTTTTGATTTCAGAGTGAAATTTGATACCATTATTCACTGCATGTCTTATGAAATTTAATATTTACCTTCTCTAAACATCCAGAAAAGTCCTGTGGAGCGCACATGAAAAAAGCTCCATTTTCACCCTTTAATTTTGCATGATTCAGTAGTAGAATAGTCATGTGATGCCCCGTTAAATTAGAACATATGCTCTTAGAATGCTGGATGTCCAATGTATCATGTTTCACAGCAGGTCTGATACTTGAGATGCTATTAATACAAAATAAACAAAAATACTAGTGTACACAAGTATGAAGGTCTTGGCATCACAATACACAAGTACCAAAATCAAATCAGTCTTTATTTATATAGCACTTTTCATACTATTGTCGTGCAAAGTGCTTTGCATAATAAAATCAATAACATATAAAAACTCACAAAAATCATACCCACACAGCACACATACAACCCCCCAGCATACACACTGAAGATATAAACAGACATAAAACAAAAACATCAACAAAAACATCTGGCTTGGCACTGAGGAACGATATCTTGGGGATCTGTCCACACCAGGAGCATCACCACCAATGACCAATGAGGGCGTCACCATGGGAAAACCACCCAGATCAGGTCCAGCCGGCATCAACACCACAGCCAAGGCTGCAGTGCAGGACCCCCCAGCGACCCCCACCAGGGCGACCCCCACAGCAACGACCCCACAAGCCGAGTAGGCGTAGACCCTGGTGTGGAAGACCCCCATGAGGAAAAACACTGGAGTGAACTAATTAATAAGTAAAAACATGAAATCAAATAATTTAAAGATAAATATTTAAAATAATAATAAAATAACTAGATTAAAAATAATAAGTGTATATATACACACATACATACATATATATATATATATACACACACACATATATACATACATATATACACACACATATATATGTGTATATATATATACACACATAGAGAGATACATACTTATATATAAAATAAAATTCAGCTATAAGCTAAACTAAAAAGGTAGGTCTACCAAAAGTAGCTCATAATGTAAATTGGACAAAGAAACATATCGCTAATTCAATGTTGATATTACTATGACTATTAGACAGAAACAGATCATTTCCTTATACTTCCATGAACATAGTTTCATAGATGTGCATATACTTTTCACACTGCAGCCAGCTGCTTCCTCACAGACATTTTATCATTTTTGTTTCCCCCGTTTGTATTTCCGAGATGACTTTCAAACAGAAATGATTGCAAATGCAACTGAACAGCTATTGATGTATTAATAAGATCATCACTGAAGCTGTTGGGGTTTCAAAAATATTTTGTGTAGTTTATTTGCTTTTGAATGTTAATTAATGGGTTGATAAAAGTTTAAAACCTACATGACATTACCAGTTACATCCTAATTTACATTTTTATATTTTGAAATGTTAAATATTCTCAGTACATCATAAAGCCATCACGTGTTGTAATGATGATAAAGTTTAAAGACCATATACTTATGCACTTGCAGATCAAAACTGTAATAGATCTAAAGTTTGTTGAATATATTTCGACACCTAATCACTAAAAGAAAAATAAATAATTATCTGCATTTCATGAATACTTGAACAACCACCAAAGGGAAGTTATACTGGATAATCCACATGGATTATCAACCACATACAATAAAAATAGGCAGAGGAGAAAAATTGTTAATCAAAAACGTGGTGATTTATAAATATACTTTTTCATGTCTGATACAGTAATGACTTGAAATATGTTAAAAGACTGAACTACTTTAAATTGTGTAGTTAGTGACTTGATCCATCAGCACCAGACATGAAGGGGGCACTCAGTTACACAGAGTTTACAGAGTTAGGATTATGCTTGGTACTGAAGGATTATGTAAATCATTGTGCTCTACAGTCATTGCTTAAAAAGTACCCCACCGGGTAAAGGGCCATATAACTACGTAGAGAACTGAAGTCACAGAACTGATTTGATTGATTAATTGATTTTGGGCAGAGCTACAATACAGAGAATTTAGGATCACAGCCAATATCTGCCTCATTTGTAACCCGGTGCCTGTACAGTCCTTCACTAGAGACAGCTGGGATTAAAAGATACTCTGTTATGAAAGTTTATCGCAACCACACTGATCCTCTCCCTCGCTTGCTCACTCGCTGCCTCAGTTACCAATTTTTCTTTGAGGTTGGCTGAACCGTAGCTGGACATCGCTTCATTGACACTCTAAATGTTATTTACTTTGTAGCAGTGAACTAAGTTAAATACCAAACCATTTGATAGCTCTGTTTATACTGTTAGTGCAGTATTTTCCTCCACCAAGGAGGTTATGTTTTTGCCGGTGTTGGTTTTTCTGTTTGTTTGCAACATAACTCAAAAAGTTATGGACGGATTTTCATAGAAATTTCAGAATACGTCCAAATTGTCCAGGAATTTTTTTAAACAATTCTTTATCATTGCGAGATAGGGCCATTTTCAGGATATGTGTATATATCTCCACGATAAATGGTCTGAGACATGGTCATGACAGCATCAATAATGTGTAAAAGTATGATCCGGATCCTGGCAATATTCTGGATACTAAGATCCGG
>JBAMYA010000007.1:7571778-7589494 GCA_037176975.1 Arrhamphus sclerolepis | reverse complement strand
AATGCTCCATGCCAAAGACAAAAAGGACCATTCAGACGGTTGTCAGCAACAGCTCCCCAAAAAGCTAGGCTCTCTGATGGTATGGGATTTAATCTCAGCTAAGGTAATTTACACTTCTGTGACAGCAGCATTAACACGGAAACATGTGTCGATATTCGAGAGAACACATGCCGCCATCAAGATGACATCTTTCCAAGGAAACCTCCATTAACTTTCCAAGATGCAAAACCACATTCTGCAGACATTATGAAGACACGGCTGGAAGCAAGTATGCAAGTGCTGATCTGTCAAGCATGCAGTTCTGACCTGGCCCCTATAAACAATGTGAGGAGAATTTTAAGACTATGACCCTTTACTGTTGCGAAAACCTCACAAAGTTTACAAAAAATATTGGAATAACATTCGGAAAGCCTAATTTCATTAAAACCGTGAATCTTTGGCCGGGAAAATGCTAAACAATATACAATCCAATGCAACACAAGCAATAAAAACATTCTTATCAACCACATAAAATCATAAAATGCATTTGTACTGTCACAAGTGTAATCTTCTGTGTATGTTTGTCAAACGAGATTTTTGCTAATCAATAGTAAATGCATTGTATTTTCCATTGTTTGCTAGAGCAATCAAAGCAAAGCCACTTTCTACAGACAGAGTTTATAAAGTCACATCAGTCCTGTAAGCCAAAACAGCTGCATATTATACAGTGTGCCAACACTTCCCTTTGCAACTTCACTTTCACTTGTGCCATACTGTTTTCACATAGTACAGAACTTGATGATAATTTTCCTGATAACACTCACCATTCTGGATGTCCTTCATGTCAAGGTGAATGCTGGACATCAGGATACCAACAGCCTGAGAACGCTTGTTGCTCAGCAGTTTCACCACCTACAAAGATGATGACAGACGTGAGGAGGAAGGTCTGAGAAACACTTCATACGCCATGGCAACAATACACAGAAGCTGACAAAACCATATATTTAAAATGGAAGTTCTCCATAGTACTTTTCAACATCTTAAAGATGCATCTGTGTTATGAATGTGCTAGCTTGGTCCCACCCACGCAATATCTGACCTGCCGGGATTAAATAAATAATTAAATAAATAAGTGCTTGCTTGTTCCATTGAAGTCTCCTGGATAAGTGGTCAGAACAGCAGAATATATAATCAGTTTTGATGCAAAACACAGCTGTTTTAGGGTATAATTTGCAGAGCAACTATTCAAAAAGCATTAGACTCGAGAAATATGCCATCTCTGTTTTTGATATCTGCAAATGAACCAAGTCAGCTTCTGCTGTAAGACGTGAGGGCTTTCAGAATATGGTTCAGTGCTAGCTCACCCATAAAAGAAGGTGTGAGAGCTTCAAAAGCGTATAACACACAGTAGCTTCCCTTCCTCATTTCTGTTGTCTTTTCCATCTATCTTAGTATTAACTTCCCTTGTGCTAGCTTTTCATGTAATCAGTTTCTCACGTATAACATGAATTGGCTGTAAACGACACCTCGAAAGTGTTCAAGGTCACAACATGCAAAGTGCCGCGTCCCTTTCTGAGACTGTAGGTGGAGATCTGCAGATTCAAAGCAAAAATAGAACCATAATAATTGCCGTCTTGGAGCTCTCACACACAAAAATCTTATGGACATGTTTACAAAGGTTAAAAACTCGATTTTTAAAATAAGGGAAAGGGACTGAAAGATTTTTTCAACCACAAATATTAAAATTATAGTGCTGTCTGGCTGAATTATAGCGATTACCATTACCCCCTTATTCACTGGTTCCTCACATCCTTTATGTTTCCATCAGGTGATTAAAAACATATAGATCATTCACACAATAGGAGGTTTATTTTCTATTTAGACTTCTCTATTCAATTTCTGTAACCAATTAAACTTGTAAAGCTTTTGATGAAACTATAGTTTACGTAAATAAGGCGGGGTGGGGTGCATTCTTTCAAAGAGGAACAAGTCCATCAAAAGTCATAGCGTACAGTCATAATTACTGAAACCAAAGATTAAAGCGGCTCAAAAAGTTTGAATATTGGCGAAGGTTAACTGAATAATAACAGCTTCCCACTTGTCAAGCAGCCAAGAGTTGAACGTCTAGCTAGTGTCATTATGCATGAAGAACTACATCCAAGGGAGATATGAACCACAGCTCGCCTGAGTAAGCAGAAGTGCGCGTTGTGTTGCAAAGTAGTGAATGGACAGGACAGGAAATCCTAGCCTACTGTGATCCAGACAGAAAGCTTCCATCGAAACCAGATCACACAGACCACAGACCTCTTAAAACACACACAGGAAGTTATATCACCAGGCCCATACTGTCTGTTTTCCCAACCACAGCTTCAAGGGGCTGGCTGACCAAGATGTGATGGTGACGGGCCTCCACAGTGAGCCCGTCATAGCTGGAGAGTTGGGTAACTGCTTAATAGTCATAACACAAGACTTTAGTCATGTTTTATCAGATGATATATTGTCTAATATATTGTCTGAACTTTTGTTTAAAATACAAGTTCATATGTTTTTCACAATTTAAACTATTTCAATTGAAGAAAAAAAAAAAACACAGATTGCTCTATGAACCAACTGAAATTATTTTTGGCACCAAAATCTCATAAAACAGCCCTGAAAGATTCATTTAATGTCATGTTTCTTATGAGAACTGGGTCCATTAGGTCTTTCAAGTCACCTTAAATATACGATACGTTCATCCTGTAGGACATTTAGTATTTCAGGTTTGACCAGGATGGCTTTGGGTTATCCTTGAAAAACATAAAAAGTAATCTCTTGTATTAAAACTTGGACTCTTAATTTAAAAAAAAAGAAAAGAAGCTGAAAGAGACTTTAAATGACGTCACAGATTAAATGTTAAAAGAAAAAAAAAGTTCTCACTAACCTGCGCTAGTAAAATACTGCACGTCTACAGACTTCCAAGTAGATCTCAGTAGGCTACTCTGGTACACGTTTATTTGTTTTTGTAGTGAGAACAAAGAGCAATAGCATTACTGGGGCTAAATGAGGAATATATTATGTGAACGGGACAAGTTTATGCCAATATTAAGAGGTTTTATCTGCACATTGGAGTTGTGACAGTAAATATGCCATGTATGAAAATTAAATCACTCTTTCATTTAAGACATAAACTCAGTCAAATCTGAACATGCATGCGTTTAGGTTCATCTTAAAAATCACATTTTTTTTGTAATAATCTGCTTAAAAAAAACAAAACAACAAACCTAAACAACACAAACTCCACAAGTTAAAGAACTTTCCCAAAAATCATGTTACATTTGTCAGTGTGATACATTAACGTGCATTCATCAGTACAAACACAAACTAACATCTGCACTATTAATAGCATCATAACTGAGCCTTTGAAAGCTGAATTAAATATGGATTTCACCCACAATGAAACAATATACTTCAAAGTAGTGGAAAGTATATGCCTACTTGCAAAGCCTGTTACCGTGTACAAATTTAAGTTTTTCTCTCACATCCCACATACTGTACTTAGGTGGTCAATCATGCAAAAAGGCATCTTGCATAAATGCTGGGAATATAATACAAGTACATTCAGAGTCGTTTTTTTTTTTTTTTAAATGATTGTTCTTTAAATACTTGGCAGACTTTAAAAAAAAAAAAATCTGTTAATCTTGCCATGTTTGACCAAAAGAGCATGCGAGGGATTTTGCAGCTCACTTTTCTCACGATAAACTGAATAGTTGTGTGTTGTGGACAGCTGTTCACACCAAAACAAAGGAATCTTTGATGAAAATTGCATTCCAAGAAAAGTCTTTCGAGGATTAATCTATTGTACAAATAATTGTCATTGTATAACATCTTCTAGGTTAATGAAATCTGGTATGGATTTTTTGTTATTTTTATTCATTTTTATTCTTGAAAAGATGAAGTCATATGTTGTAATGCAGCAGAATCTCTGTCACTGCTGCCGATGGGTGGTTCTTCAAACTGCTTATCCTTTAATTTTGCCATCATTCACATCAGCATTTCCCACACTACTGTAGTGTCCACAGTTGGGGATCAATTCATTTTTTTTATTATTTATTTACTTATACAGGTTGGTCTCATTGAGACACGGGGTTTCCCTTTTTAAGAGTTGAACAGTTTAGCTACGTTATCAGAATGTTTCATTGGGCTCATCTTCTTTTATATGGGACACATTTTAGCCCGACTCCTCCCTGATGTCTTTTTAAAAGTTTACTGGAGAAACATCTAAGTGTGTTTTAATTCAATATTTCTCAAACTAAAAAGATTGCACAACTATGTTTATGCCTGAGATGAACATTCGTCTCTGCAAAAATTGCAGCTGATTTCCTCTGGGTCTCAATTAGATGGGTGCAACATCATTGACTTAAACATTAATTTGCCACACGACTCATTAACTTAAATATTCTGACTAGAGCAACTTTAAACTGTGGATAAAATGGCTGACTTGCAGATTGATGGAGTGACACAAAGTATACCGGAGAGGGAAACAGCCCTGCTATTAAACCAAGTCATTCAGAACACTGGGAGGAACCACGCCATGAAATACAACTCCCAAGCTTCTCCCTCCTTCACTTATCTCCCCTCTCCCATTCCCACTCCCTCTGAGCAGTCACCATGGCCGAGAGAGGTTTCCTCACCGCACGCGAGTCATTGGCTCGGTGCCACTGGATGGTCGCAAGGGAGTCGGTTGGGAGCCAGAGCTCACACCACATAATGACTGTCTGGCTGCAGCAGTTACTCCTGTCACTCACAGTGACTCTCGGAGCGACAGTGAAGAGAAATGGAAAAGAACAAGGCACGACTGGAGTGAAACCTAAGTTTGGGAAAGCCCTGAATAGTGTCATACACACGTTTGCTGACATTTGTAGAAAAGAAAAAAAAAACTCAAGCGATGTAATGTATTTATAAAAGAACAGAAAGGGACACATTTGTACCTGTTTGGCCTTTGACTTGCTTATTGTGTCTGAAATGGGCTTCTTCTTCTCCTTAATAGCACTTTTGGAGAATAGCTCCACAAATTCTCCAAAGTCTATGGTTGGTTCTGCAATTTTCTCCCATACCAGTGGACCAGTGTTTCTAAAGATTGAAGAAAGATTAAAGATTAAAACTGAGATAATTATTCTGCCATGGCTTGATATCTTGTATTAAACATTTATCTTTGTCAAGTGCTTACTAAAGCCAAATTTAAATCTAGTTCTCCTCACTTGCAAGTAAATCATTTCTATTCTAGACTCACTTCCAAGCCCTAATAAGGAAAAAAAATGGTTCAAGTCAATTCTCTGCTGACTACAAAGCCTGGACTGCATCACTTTCACTTTCCACAAGGTTAGTATCTCCATTACCGTCACAGCATGTGGCTGATCTTTATCTTAAGTGGACAAGCTTCCTCTGAAATCTCTACTGTTCAGAGAATATCTTTGAGCAAATGATCCATATCTATCATTACTTTCTACAGCATGTCCTTACTTTTTAGTATGCAACTGTATGCGAGTCCAGTAGAGGGGCTTCATAGGCTTGGGGGGCTCTATCACAGCCTTGGCAGGGGCAGCTTCCTGGACCATCATGGAAGGCATGAGACCTGGTGGTGGTGGGGGCCCAAAGCCCGGGGCTGGAGGTGGAGGAGGGGGGCCCATTCCAGGTGGAGGGGGTGGCGGAGGAGGGCCCATACCCGGTGGTGGAGGCGGGGGGGGAGGAGGTCCAAAACCGGGTGGAGGTGGAGGAGGTGGTGGAGGACAATGTCCTGCACCAGGTAAGGGAGGTGGTGGTGGAGGGGCGACACCTCCTGGCAAAGGTGGTGGTGGAGGAGGAGGTGGCAGTGAACCTCCTGCAAGTGGAGGTGGTGGTGGGGGAGGTGGGGGACCTGCTTGAATGCTGCCCTGCTGCCTCTGCTGACATGTGCACACAAAGCTCTGTGTAGATTTGAGGACAGAAGATGAAGCGGAGGACGACATGCTGTCAGAGCCCTCCTCCACAGGCGAAGTCTGCACAGACACCTCCTGGCTCATCTTCTCCAGTCTTCCTACCGTCATCTGTGACGATTTGTGCTGGGCAGTGCCCAGAGCTCCCTTATCATCCCCAGTGCCTTTTTTCACAGAATCCTGCTGGCCCTGCAACACCGTAATCTTAATCTGCAGATCTTCAATTGTCTTCTCCAGCTGAGGGATGAGACTGCTTTCATCTTCTGAGGATGACTGAGTTGACTTCAACCTGCTGGATTCTGTCTGTCAGTGAACCCAGAAATGATGGGAAGGGAAGAAAAGGGGAAGAAAAAAAAAAGTACATTTAAACTGAAATACTGACAACAAATGAAAACTGTTTAATATTTTGTAGCTATAAAACATTTTTCTTAAGTGCCCAGTTAGTACTCTGTCACATTTATTAAAAATAAAACAAAATAGTAGAGTAAAATAAAATAAAGTAAAATGAAATAAACCCACAACTCTGGGAGCTTGGCAGCAGAGCTATAAGCTGAGGAGGGGTCAAGAAAGTCCATCATGTCTAGACTCCATCAAACCTCTGGCTCCAGAATGGTTGGAGCAGGGATGAGGGGATACCAAGAGATTTGACCCCAGAGACGGCAAGTCTCGCTGAGACTCACATGGGAGGGTTTTCTCTTCTTGTACACATTCCCCAGTTGTGGTCACATCATTACTTCTTAAGGAGACTATTCAGTCAGTATGACATTTTTTTTTTCTTTTTAAGTGTTCTAGAAAACAGGGCGCTTTTCTTTAATAATCTTATATATCACTCTCTAAACAAGCCTGCCCTCTGGTGGACAAAGACCAATTTGCAGCTCAAGTATGAAGCTGGTGCCCCAGTCCAGTAAAAATAATTAAATTCATTCAACTGCAAAACAAAGTAATCTAAGCTTCTAATTACCTTTAATTATAATTGCACATTTATTTTATTTTTTCCCATCACTGAGCAAATCTTGCACATTTTCTTTCCAAGAAAAGATGTACCCTGCATCTTTTTTTAAATGTAGACAAGACTGATGTGTCACACCTCACTTTGGGGTTCTTTGAAGTCTAGAAAATCCAAAATGCCTGATAGTTTTAAGCTTTATTTTAATAGATTAAACAGCCAAAGCCTATGTTTTGCTAGCAGTAACAAATGTTGCCATTTACTCTTCATTTACTTATTCTTGTGATCCAAAGATACATCCAGGCATATAATTCTAATTATATCAGTAGGAGACCCTTTAAAAATAGATATGTACAAAAATATTTCAGTTAAATCTGCTAATTCAGATATTTTACTAATTTTTTTGTACATATATGAGGCAGATATCCCCTTCCAGAGGTGCATCTGGGACTTAAGGAGGCCTGGTCACGTGACCATTCTCACTCCTAACATGACAGTGATACAATTTAGAGGAGACAACCTATTATTTTATTTACCAAAGAAAAAAAAATTCTTTGGTGGCCCAAAGCCAAAACATTTGTTGCTGGTGGAATTAAACAGGTCAGTCCTTTAATTAAAAGTGGGAAAAATTACACAAACACAGAGAAACAAAGTGTGAACAGGAGATAAGGATAATACAAGTGCATATTTAACTTTGTGCTTCAGTGCTTGAGTTCTTAGGTTTAGTTTAGTTAATTTACCAGGAACCAGAGCTTTTACATTTTGTGTCTGAATGATTTGAAAGCATGAATTTGCCACCCTATCTAGTCAAGGCAAAGATGCTTTAAAATATTTATTAATGAAGACAGGGTGTAACCAACCTGAAAGTGCAAAGCGCTGGGTGTCTTAGCTGATGATCGATTAAAAGAGGATCTCAAACCCTGAAGTCTGCCTGTGGATCTCCCCCCATAGAGGTCCCACAGGTGGGAGGACACTGGGAGGCCTACGGACGCCCATGTGTACAGCTGCTCCTCCTGGATTCAGAAAATTCAGAAATTACAGTTATTGGATTCAGTTATAGATTCTGACCCAGAGTCAATATTTGATCCTCTCTAAGCACCAGTAGCCTTTCAACATAAAGAAATACAGTAATGCATTTATACAAGTTTATCATTACAGGAGAATAAACACTGCAACCAAGTTTTACTCTCTCCAGTTTTTCCATTCACATTGCAACACTGCCTGTGATCATTCTTCGAAACTAAACATTCTGTTCCATAATGAAGTATGAAGTCTGTACTTGACATTACAAAATAACCAGGAGTCCATGTACCAGGCATTGCAAATTGCTTTAAAAACACATGAAACCAAGTATTCCTGTGTTACTTCTCCATCCTCCCTCGTTTCATATGGTGCTCGTCAAATAAATGGAAAATTGTGTACAAAAATGCTTTCATGTGTATTATTGAGCTCCTGTGGCATGAAGTTTGTTTCTGTCAGTATCCAATTCAAACACAATTTCTAAAGTACATTTGTGGCTTTGTCACAATATGGTCATAATTCTAAGTGCTTCAATGCATTGTAGAAGGCAAATAGAATTTTTATTTTTTCTCTCTTGAAGTGTTTCCGCCATAATAAAAGGCTTGTTCAGTTCTAACAGACTGGTGGGAAGTTTCAGGCTTAAAAGCTGTTGAAGCATTCATACTTGGTTAGTCACTGAAGTCACATGTGTGTCACTAACCCACCCGCGTCTCTTGTGGGTCGTTAGGATTCTCGTCAACTCTCAGTTGTTTACTTAAGCGACCAGTATGTGAGATGTTTTCCCCCCACTAACTCCCGAGTCTCTGCACACAATATGCACATTGCTGTCCTCTTTGAGATGTAAATAGAAGGCTTTTTGACCCCGAGGATTTTTGGGTTTGTGGAGCAGTTTTGGTTTCATGTAGGGCTGTACACTCTTCTGAGGGTCAGAGGGGTTTATATGGTTTGAAGTCGACCAAATTGTGTTTGAAGAACCTTCAAGTTCCTCAAACACTCCTGCCACCTATGGAGTGACAATATTTTGTTCCCATCCCCCCACTACTTTATGCTGCTGCTGATGACGCATGGTTCACACACAAACACAGAAGAACAACACAATAACACAGAACCACAAATGAACTACAAAATAAACATTTCTATGGGTATTTTTCCATAATGTTGTTAAACAAGCGTAATAGTAACCTGAAGCTGAACAGCGGCTGATACATGCACCTCTGCTTTACAGCAGGCATTTCCCACATTACATCATCATGCAGCTGTGGTGCAGGTGTCATCACTTCTGTTGGGTAGAAATTATATTTCCCAACCATAAATGCAGGATCCAGTTTGTCAAATGGAGAAACTGCACAACAGGATTGATTATTTTACAACATTTGAAGTCAGAGTAAAGTCAGAGTTAAAGTCAAAATAGAAGGCAATTCAGGCATTTGCAAGGAAAGATGTTATGTGGCATCTTGTGTTTGTACACCTTTTTTCTGCAATATGGGGATTCTTATTCTTATTTTATTAGAGTGGGATGGAGATGGAGGCGGCTAGATAGTCATTCTCCTATCGATGTATCATTATCAATTCTGAATAGTTTACTGAATATTGTCAGAAAAGCCCAAAATAGTATGGCAGGACTCCATCATATCAGAATTTCATCTGGTAAGAAAAAAAAAGATAAATATTTAATATATGCTAGTAAGCACTTATGGTTTCACATGTAAGCAGTTTGGGTTAAAATGAACTCTGCATTTTCCCTTTAAATGCAGTCATTTTTTAGCTGTCCTGACATCTGTGGAGCATGCTCAGCAGACATAACCTCAGGTGTCACAGCTAAGGGATCTGCTCATTGTTTTGATGTAAAGTTGATTGGTTGGGAATTGTTGTGAGACACTGGTTCAATGACAATAAAATTCTTCTGATTCTGATAATTGATTGTAGTTTAGACATTTTTCTATAAACTGACAAACACCAAACAAGTATTTTTGCTTACATAAATAACAATAACAATAATGATGATGGACTGTATGAACTTAAGAGTCCACATATTGCCCCTTTAAGTCTTGAGTGTTTCATATTCACATTTTTCTAAGTGCAAAAGAAGTATCTTCAGTATGACAGTGTGGATGTAAATCAAATGATTTGACACCTTTTGCAAACTGTACAGTAGATTGTTTCACTATATTACTGATGTTTATGTGGACTGTTCTAATCCAACCTCACCTGAATCCAGACAGACACACAATGCAAAACCAGACTGATGCAAGTTTTTCCACACTTGACAGAGTTCATCAATTAAATGCTGTTTTTGCCAAGTGTAAAGAAGGATTATTTATGAGTTCTTTAAAAGCCATTGGCCCTAAACCACATCTTTGGAGTGAATAAGCCAGATGGATATACTATATTTAAGTAGCAAAGGACAAAAATTAGATGAAAGGTTAAAATAAATGTTAGAATTAAAGGATTGATCATCAAAATCTTAAAAAGCAGATTAGTTGTAAGAAAGAAAACCTTAATCAGATGCGCGCTCTTAAAAGGCAACAACAAAGGTCAGTCGTGGTCTAGGGAAACAGCAGAGCAGGGATAATTCTGTCCACTCCTAACATGATGAGCTTTTTGCTGGTGAACAGCAGCCTGAGCCTGAGGCACGTGGAGTCATTGCATAACATGATCAGCAGATGCTCGACACAAACACAGATGTGTGTATGTGAGCGTGAGATTTACTGTCAGAGCGAGGGCTGTTTATCCAGCCATGCAAGAAAATGTCTGACCCTGTATGAGTGTGCATCTCTTTGTCTGTGATTGTGCATGTCTTCACCACATTCACTTTTGTCCCTGCATGTCCATGAGTGTTTTTGCATACTGTTCCTTCATGTTTACATCTATGCAGAATGGCAGTTGCATAATACGGCTATCAAATGAATGTCGAAGTACTCAACATTTGCTAAGTTAATAATGTTAATGAGATAGAAATGGTAATAAAATAGTCTAATTGTGTGCAAAAATTGTCTTCACTCTGCAAGATACAACAACAAATGTGGGGATTAAATATACACATGACAGAGCATTCTGTACATATTCTGCTATTTCCAGGTCACTGTATGTGACTGAAGGTGTCTGAGCCTTTTCTATAAAAGACAGTGTTATGCAACTTCCTGTCTCCAGAACTGAACCACATCAGGTTTTAAAGCAACCATCAAATCCCACCTTTAAACTGTCCATTAAAAGGAACTGAATGGGTTTGAGTCTGGACCTTGTGAACTTTGCAGGTGCTGTGATGCACATCCAGTTAGATTTGAGCAAAGCATTACCAGAATGGAAAATTAAAGATTCATGAAATCAGCTTTCACATGGTCATCCAGTCAGCATGCATCACTGCTCTTCAGGTAATGAATTCAGATCTCTTCCACATGAATCACAGTGGCACATGCTGGGTTATCTTTGCATCGCATTTTTGTGCATAAACTGGAAACTCCTCTGTTTTTGACCAGAATATCTTTTCATGAATGTATTATTTCTTTGTACAGCAACTAAAATAGCACAATTTTCACCAATTAAATTCTATGACATGGTGAGACATTTCCTTGTGTCACATTTTAGCAAGTGTTAACTCGCCATAAAAACTGTATAATTGCAACTCTCGTCATTAAATGTCACTCTGCATGCTCTTATTTTAAAGTTTTATGAATAACAGCATTAAAAAGAAAAAGTAACCTAATGCAAGAAAACGTTTGCGTCATGTTTTGAAAAACAAGCTTGATGGTGAAGAGAGGGCTCTTACATTAAAGATCGCTGAGACAGTGCCGTCACTACGGTACTCTGTGGTGCTGTCGCTGAAGGGGTGCAGCAGACCGTAGGTCAGCATTCTTTGACATAGTTCTTTTTCTTTCTCCTCTGCAGACCCATCTCCATGATGCAAACAAAGTCTGTCCAACAGGGTACGACCTGACAACATAGAAAGAAAGATGAAACTGTTCATGGTCTTTATGCTCATTCCAGACATGGACTTTTTATATTAAACCTACTGACATGCATTTGTAATACGGTGATGAAAATGATAATCGCATGTTTCAGATTTAGATGTGATAATTAAACACCTACTTGTGTGAACTTTGTTTGCACCATTTATGTGTCGGAGAAGGGAGGTTGTGTTAATTGTGATGTGACATTCAAGTTACAACATTGTAGCTTAATCTCTATAAAAGTATTTTGGCTTTAAATAAATAAAATACAATCTAGTAGTGTTGCCAGTTGATCAGAGCTGTTACCTTGTGCTTATGTAACAGTGTATTGACATGGACATTCTGATATTAGCCAATTCAAAACAATTTCCAGATAAACAGCGACGTTAGTAAAGTCATATTTTAAGTAAATAATAATCGCATTAAAACACTGAGAAATCCAAACCCTGTTGCATTCCTGAAGTAAATGTAAATTTCTTTACCGCAATATAATGTTTTGTTGGAGTTTTCACAGCATTTTGAGACATTCAAATAGCTTCCACATATGACACTCATGGTAAAGCCTTTTTTTTGTCTGTGCTTGAGCTCTTGTGGACAGTTGCAAAGTCAGTCACAGCAAAATCACTGTTCAGTGTCAAAAGTTGCATTGTTGTGGAGACTTATTATATAGACTTAAGATGGCAAAGTATCCCAGAATGCATTCTGCATCAATGAGTGGTTAAAATCGGTGGAGGAGAAAGTTTGCAAATTTACAGTTTTGAAATAATGATATCAAGATCAAACCTTTTTGAACATTTATCAACTTAACAATCATAAACTACCAAGCAAGTAAGTCCAAACAATGGACTTAGAAATAGTCCAGCAGAACATATTGCACATATTCTTAAAAATATAGTACTGGATATATTTTTGCAAGATAAGGCAGAAAACAGAAAATGGTCCAATTTGAGCATTTTGTGTCATCAGGATGCAAGAGTTGTGGCTGAATAAACTATGCTAAGTAATCACCTTAATATTGCCTCATTAAGAATAAGGAAATAATTATATTATTGTCAATGTAAATGTGGCATGAGGATTTTAAAAAATAAAGCTACCAAAATGTCAAACTGCTTGATTGTTGATGTTACATTTTTAACTAAAACATGTGAGTCTGGCTGCAGCGCCACATCAATTAAAGTCCCATGACTCAAGGTCTTGTGGGCATCGATTTAAATATTTTGGAATTACTCTAAAAAAAACCCAAAAAACATTAATGGAGGCTAATCTTGGAAATGTGAGCCCCTCCCCCTTTGTTAAATGTCTGTGTGAAGCCATCTACTGGGCAAAACACATTCTTGAAGCCATAGAACAACGTAAAATCATTTTTAAATATCAGATCCAGTGTTAGCTCACTTGACACTTAAGCTATGATAAAAATCACAGACTTCTTGCTGGTATTTGACATTTTCAACTCTATGCTAAAGAGCCAGGTGAGTATCACATGTAGTATTGCCCTAGTGTGCTATTGTGACTTTTTAAAAATATTAAATATTACATTCAGCTCAAAACAGCCAAATCCAGTTTATGCCCAATTTTGACTGCTGTAAGTTCATCTGATGAAATTCAAATGGATCTCAGATGATGACTTACTTTTGTCTTGCAGATAAACTGTCACTTGTGTTTAGTATCCACAAGTGCAGTGTGTGTGTGTGTGTATTTGCATTCTAGTGGAATCAGGATGGCATTGCTGTGGGTGGCTACTGCACTGTTGTCTCCCTGATTTATGAACACAGACATTAAACAACAGCTGAGCTCTTAAAAGGGCCTCAGAACACAAAGGAGGACAAGAGTGGCATTGTTTTATTAGGGAGAGATGTGTATTCTGAATACAAGTGTCAGGGAACAAAAAAAAACGAGGAAAAACACTCTTGAGCTATTGTTCCAGTTCTGAATTTTAAAATTCTGCTGTAATAATTTGCATCATGTGTCATTCATAAGCTATTAACATTTACATCAGCAGGCAACGACTATGATTGGTTCACAATAAATTGAACAATAACTTAATATAACATTGGAACAGGATTGAAGTCTTTCAAATGGGAGTCACATGTGACCCATTGGAGCTTCCCAGCAGCAGAAGGAACAAATATGTTGGTTTTTATTTTATTAATTTGCTTGTACTGAGTGTATGTAGTGCATATCCCATATATGTATATATATATATATATATATATATATATATATATACACATATACACACACATAACAAAAATGCAGGATGTAATGCATGCCATTACTGTATACCAGCCTTCCATCTTTGTCAAAAATGCTGAACTAAAATATTTAATACTAACAATTTGCAGCTTGAAATATTCTCACAAGTTACATCATACTTTATCTGTGTATTATTCTTGCTAAAACTTCTAAAAACAGAATGGTTTATATGTGCTTCTGTTGCTTACAATGTCTTTCAGAAGTCTCTTGATAGTACAGATAAGTTATTTCATGTGCGACTTACCAGAGAAGACATCCAAGTAGGGTACTGAGGTCTTTCTCCCATAATGTGATCTCCTGGAGCCCAGCGTCCAGTAAGTTCCACCAGTGTGACTCTTCTCAACGGTTTCTGGGTCTTGGGATTTGGTTACATTAGTAGGAGTTCCTCCTGGCTCATCAAGCTCTGTAGACCAGTCATCTGAGACACTATGGGGCCCTGCAATGGAGCAAGACCTCTGTTTCCGTCTGCTAAACCCCTCAGCTTTGCTGGATTCCAGCGAAGCAACAGTGGCATCTGTTTTCCTAGGCACGTTAGGGCTGGTAATGGGGGAACCTACTGGGGACGTGAGCTGTCTGGTTGTGGTTTTGACATAAGAGGGGTGGACAGGAGGGTAAAGTCTGACAGTAGAGGGGGAGTTGGCAGACGTCCGTCTAGACTGAGAAACTGGGGGGCTGTCTGCTGTGAGCTGGCTGATGGACATACTGCTCTTCCTCCTTGTGAGGGACAAAAATTCCTGTCTTGCACAGTCTTCTTCCTCTCTCTCAAGAGTCAAATCCATACTGCTTGCACTCTTATGAGTCCCAATAGGACCAGTCCCTGTTGAGACTAGATCCAAATGGACAGAGGACACACATGAGTTTTTGTTCTGCATATCCATATTACTTTGCTGATGCAGAACTGGACTCTCCAGGTCATCCTGCTGTTCCTCAGCACTTTCGTATGAGGTGGTGGTGGTGGCAGTCGTATCTTGGAAGCTGTAAGTGCTGTTAGTCTTTGGGAAAATGCTACCAGATTCATCACAAGATGAATTTCTTGATATCGGTATGTCACCATTTTCACTTTCTATTTTCCTATTCTCAGGATGCTGCAGTACACTTTCACTTTCAGAAGATGGGGAGAAAAGTTCTCCATCAAGATTAAATTGTTGGGGAGATAAAGCCGTCTCTGGGATCTCACTCACCTTAAGGGTAAATCCCTCATTTGAATGGCTGCGCAAAATTCCAAGTACCTTGTCACTAGCCACATATTGATTTCGAATGGCCTGCTGGATGTCAGAAAGTAGATCTTCAGTTTCAGCTGTTGCTGAGTGAAAACTGTAAAGGTCAGCATCCGATGCCGAGCTCGTCTTTCGACCAAACTCCTGCTCCACAGAGTGGTGATTGTCTGCATTCAAACAGCTTAGATCCCCATCGACATCTGATGGTATTCCCGTGTCATCGACCAGCTGAACTGATTCACTAGACTTTAGCTCATCCTTGCCACCTTGTGCCAGTCTCCCATCTTCCAACATGTCATCCTTCGACAAACCTTTCACCTTTGATAAACTCTTCCTGATCTTCATGCCAGAAAACACAGAACCCTTTGACTCTGACTTTGGTTTCTTTTTGCCACTATGCTCTCCTTTAGCTGCCTTACTGTGGGACTTTTTAGATGACTTGTCCACTTCTCTTTCATCAGCCTCAGCCTCACAGGAGACATCCCCTGCTGCTCCAGCACTTCCTCCTCCTTTCTTCTGCTTCGTCTCCTGGTTCCCCATGTTCTTAAGCAGGCGAACACCCTTGGCTAACAGGCCATGCTGCTGGGGTCGAGACGGGGCATGCTGGGTTTCCTCCTTGGCTGCTGCCGATGTTGGTGTGTGGCTGGTCAGAGCTCTTCCACTGCTAGCTAATCCCTGCTGTTTGCCCACCACTGTTAACGGCAGCTGTGAGGATGATGCTGGCTTCCCCAGCTCTGCTGATGCTGAAAGGAGGAGGAGACTGGCACTGACAGCCGCGGGCTCTCCCCCCCTCCCCTGCGTAGTCTCTCTCTCTCTTTGCCCCTCCTTTCTATCCCCATCTGCTCGTGCAGTCTCGGGTGTCTTGCATAATGGGCTGCTGACCGAGCGAGCAAGCCGCTGATGCTCTGGACTTTGCTGCCCTTCTCCATTTTCAACTGGACTATGAAAGTGCTCAGGACTGTGTTGCTGATGCTCTAAAATACACTGCTGTTGATTAAGGAGAGAATTCTGCTTATGGAGGATATGGGTGACACTGCTCTTCCTCCTTCCTTTGAAGGTGGTAGTGAAGAAGCTCTCTTTAAGAAAGGGAACTTGGGTCTCCACCGTCTTAATAGTGTGCATTATGACAACTTTGGCTGCAACCAGAATGGAACGGCTCTGCACAGGCTAAAGTAAAGAGAGAAGTTATGAAGAAAAAGAAAGTCAATATGATTTTACTTTGAGCTCTGAATAGCTAAAGGAAGACATTATGGTAAGGTCTGGACGTGTCCACATATTCAAATGGTACTGTAAATCATATTGTGGCTTTTTTGCAATATGTTTATATCTAAAATGGTCACTAGCAACTGTCCTCATATTTCCATTACTAATGTCAATATAGAAAACGGACTTGTCAGTTTTTCAAAATGTTTTTCTGAAAAGAATTATGATAGATTTAAACTTCAAAGTATGTCAGATTGGCAAGTCTACTCCATTTCATAAACACCTTTTAAACAAAAATGTATTAAATATGACTACTTCTTCAGCTTTTCCATCTTAGAGTACAGCATCCTTCAGCATGGGTGGCAGGCATTTAAATTTCCTTTACAAATGGTAGCACCTTCATGTGGGTGTGGCATTTTAATGATCTGCCAAAAATATCACCTTAATTAAATATCACAGTGAAAACTATCAAAGAAAAAAAAATGCTATATTTGATTTTCAATATTTTACCTCACTGAGGAGACAAAAGACACTAAAAGAGAATAAAGAGAAAAGATGAAAACAGTAACCAGCTATGTATATTAGCCTACTCTTGCTGATAAAATTATAAACATTCATAAAAAAAAAGTATCAAGCTGTAAAACATTATCACCACACAGTGTAAGAATAAAAGCTTTAATTTCACTGATTCGCCAAGCCTTACGTCATACCTATACCAAATGCAGTCTCGCTGCTGTCATGCAGCCTATGACGTAGCTTCCCCATAGCTTCTGCAATTCCCCAGAAATTAAATAAAACATTGCTGCAATGTGAACTGGAACATCTGTGACAGGTCTTTTGTAGCATCAAGAGTAGAAAATGCCCATCAATTAGTTCAGCCCTTACTAATAAATTTTGTTTTCTGGGGTAGTTGTTTGAAAGTCATGGCCTAGCTAAGGCTTTGGAAGTTTTAAAACTGGGAATCAAGGCAGGCGCATGTTGTGCAAGCACAAATGAACAAATAAGCATAGGTCCCTCCTACGTTAGATTTGTGACAGTCAGACGCTAAGCATAAAACAAAATAAATGGTAGTGAAGGGAATTACAAAAAAAAAAAAAAAAAAAAAAAAAAAAACCCTTTTCCCCCTTCCTTCACCCCCCCTTCTTTTGTTTCCCTGGACCGCAATAATCCACCTCTTAAACCCCTCCCACTCCACAAACC
>JBAMYA010000007.1:7545061-7555707 GCA_037176975.1 Arrhamphus sclerolepis | reverse complement strand
ACACACACACACACACACACACACACACACACACACACACACACACACACACACACAAACACACACACACACACACAAAAAAAAAAAAAAAAAAAAAAAGCTTAAGTTACTACTTAAGTGTACGATGCAGTGGCATCTACTGGTATAAATTGCAGATGGCAACCAACTCAGAGTCACAGACTTCCCCACCTCTTTCAAGCTTGAGGGAAGAAAAGAAAACATGCTCACATACCAATTTTTGCCTACAGAGGGACAAGAAACTGGTGACCTGACTGTATCTTTGGATATGTTCAATAATGAAGAAAACACAGTGATTGTAACTGATGTTACATTGCTTCCCACACAGGCCACAGAAGGTTACACACTAGCAGTCTAAGCAGCAAAAAGTGACTTAATATTTAAGAGAGCGATTAAAAAAAAGATAAAACATGAAGTTCAGATGAATTGACATTTTCCACAAAGACAGCTATATTAAAGGCTAAAATTATATAACAGATTCTATTATAAAGAAGACCTCATTTAAAATGCCAAACATGAACATTAAGAGATGGCTTGGAGGTGCAGATGGCTGAGAGGGGAGGAAGGGATGGTGTCATTTGTGAATACAAGAGATTCTCTAACTATTAACTCACCAAACGCTGTGGGGAGGTTGAGTGTCTGGAGGTCACCTTTCAGCAGAGTGCCTTTCGGTGTCCATGCTGTCTACTGGGGGTGCACAATGATCCTCCTCCAGCCAGATCATGGCGTCTGTGAGGCAGACGGAAAGCAAGGAGGCAGAGGGAGAAGCAGACAAAAGGAGATAATGTGTTAAAAGGGATGTGTCTAAATTAGGAAGTGGAATACCTATAGCACATTGACTTTTTCTTCATTTGAATTTAAGATCAAACGGCAAGACACAGGAAGAACTACAGCACTTCAAGCATCTACTCTAAGCCAAAATGGGTGTTATTTATATATATTTTCCACGATAAAATGAAGCCAAAAGTCGAAACTTAGGAACATAAGTATAGCCAGATACATGTTATTGGCCTATTTTATCTACCTTTACCTCAATATCTGCTGAAATATTGAAAACTTTATTCTCTCCACACTTTATTTGAGCAATTTGTTTTAATCAAGGATCTACTCAAGTTATGTGGCTACCATTCCCCACTGGATAATATCTGTCAAAGGGAAGAATGGCATGTCTTCATGTCTAGGAAAGTGTTCATGCCTTATATAGTCTCGGTCTGGTAGAATTGCCTGCTGCACATAGCTGGATGTAACCAGGGGTGAAGGAAGGAGACCTTTTGAGAGCTCATTAAAACAGTCTTCAAGTCTTAAGAGACAAATATGAATGCACTACAAAAGAATGAGCTTGCCACTAAAAATAATCAAAAGTAATTGAGCAGTTCCCAGACTGAAAATACATTTATTAAAAACGGAAGTCATTGCTGCCTCTGATGAGTAAATGAAAAGAGGATGAATGAGTCGACGATGGTCAGGGTTGGGGCTTGAAGATAGTAATCAATGTGTATGGTAATGTTTTGTTTAAAAAAAAAAAAAAGAAGAAGAAACAAAAATGTTTTTCATGTTACAAGTACAAATTACACCTCAAAGGTCAATTGAGGAAACATTTCCTTTCTAATGGAAAGGTGCATGACATTTCTAAGCAGAGATGATTCCCTTTTCATTCTTTTTTTTAGTAGCGCGGACATTTTCACGGCTGCAATTCCACATGTTACATATTGAATTAAAATAGAAATAAGCAAATACTTTGTACCTATTTTTTCTATTTTTACTTAAAAAAAAAAAAGAAAAGAAAAAAAGGCATTCCAACAGGATGAAGAACTTCATTCTAATACCAATGACCTTCCTTGGCCTATCGGCTCCAAAGTTAAGATGAATTTGCAGGGGGTGTTCTCAAGTGAGCCATAAAGACGACAGAACAAGACAATTACCTTAAGTTTCCGCTCTAAATCATTAACACGACTTGATTCGAGCTTCAAATTCGCATTAAATACCAACAGAAGAAAAAAGTCCAACGTTTCCCACAATAACATGAACTGGTTATCAAGAGAGAGATTATGAATGTACAGTAGCTAATGATATGTCATGCAGCATGCAACTTGTCACACGCTACATGTGAAGGGCAGCCCTTTATAGCAACAGATAAAAGGTCAAGCAATTACATATGCTTTAGTTCCGATTCTCACAGCGATTTATTTTGAAGAACAACATCTGAAGTGCTCATTTTCAAAAAGTGACTATGTGGAATATAAGGGGGAAAAAAGTTTAATCAGCAGACTTTTGCTCTCCAACAGAAATACAGACAGTTGTATTATCATCAGCATCAACGCTCTGGTGGTTCCTTCAAATACAATCACTTGTTAACATTGAAAGGATTTTATTTACTTTGTATTAGCTACTTGTGAATTAATTGATAAGTGCTAACAGCATCAGCGCAACATTAAAACGTATGATGCTCCAGTTGCTCAGCTGATAACCATTTGGCCAATTTTCAGTTGACTGGAAGAACTTTTTTTCCTTAATCAAAAATTGTTATGTGCACTTTTGCTACACATACTCCAACCATGTGGAGGTTAAACACAGTAAAATAAAAAGAAGTAAAAAATAGAGAAAACTAAAGCATGGCTGTTTTCAGAGCATTTATGGATAAAATAAATAATTAATGAACAACAAGTAGACAAGAAACTTAACGTAACATTTGTTACCAAGTTGAACAAGCAAAATTTGATGAAGCTAACAAAAGTAAAAGCATAAAGTTACCAAGAGAGCCCAGGCAGCCATAAGCCAGATCTGATATTTTTACTCCTATAAACAGTGAAAAAAGGATCCCATTTGGAGGAAAAATCATGGCGCTGCCTGATTGGCCATTTTTTGTAGTCAAGGATAAAGATTGTAGATAGTTGATACATCAGCTGAGTCCAAAATATACAAGATATTTGTTTCATAATTCCACAAGCACAATCAGCTAAAGGCCAGTACCAATGATTGATTGATATCTGATGTCAGCTTAACACCCATGTTAAATATGATTCCTCGGTGATTGGAGGAGAAAATGAATAGTTCCAGCAACACAAAGTGTTTAAAAAAAGTAGTAGAAATGTCGGGACCACACTGTTATCAATCCAGCACTCACGTCTGACACAGAGCTGCAACACTGGGACACAGCCAAGGCCAAGGGTCACTGTTTATTCTAAAGAGATGATAAATAAGCATGATTCAACTTATTTTAAAAAATATGCATGTAACTACAAAGTTGCTGAGATAAAGAACAGGTATAGCATGTGTATTACCGTGAGACTTGTTGGTGTCTATGGAACAGAACCATTTAGGTTCTTTTTGTGTTATAAAGGACGCATGTATAGCTTATGTCATGCATTCATTTCCATCAATCTGAGGAATATTTGACTTCTGTTTAAATGAGCTCCCTGGTTACTTTTTTAAGCCCCCTGGTCACTAACTGAACAGTAGGCTAAATGTACAGCTAACATTCAGGAATTACTTTGAACACACAAGTCTGGAAAGCTCCCAGGAATTAAGTTGTAAATATTGTCTTCACCTGTAAACCTGCTGAGGGCCCTTCACTTTGCATGAAACCATAAAACCATGATTAGAATGATAGAGTTGATCATATATAATATACGATCCACCATTCCTCTCTTGCTTATAACTTGTACATGTATAATGTGAATTCATATTTTGGAACAAATGTTCCTGAGTGACTGAAATTCAATGCATCCACCACTGTGGTAATTCACAAAGCAGAGAATAAGCTTGTAAGTAAAGGGTGTGCCCTCTACCATGAGATAAACAATCCAGAAGGGTGAATTTAATCTAAACCATTCTGTTCTCCTTGACTTAACTATTAGTTTTGCTGCCAAAAACCGAACCAACAACTGAAAAGTAACAGTGTGGAATAACAGTCAGATGAAAGTGTACTCACTTCTGCTTCAGGTCTGAACTCACAAATCCCCTGGCTGTCCTGCAGTACTTGTGAAAAAAATTGGATCTAATGGGTTACCCAAAGCACCAAACTGTGTTGCAGGGAGCATCCCGACTCAGAGTCAGTACGTGGAGAAGTGGAAACAGGAATCAGCTCAGATTTTGATTTAAACTAGGAAAAAACAGAAATGATGATGGTGGAAAATGTCATCCTAGAGTTGTTAACAAATGCTCCTCTTACTGTAAGTGCAATAAAACTACTCAGTTACTCAGCAAGGCTTTTACAACAACAATATATTTGTATGTTGTACTAAAAAAACTCATGTATGAGAATCGTGCATTATAGTTCATCCTATATATTCCACTAATGACAGATGACATGTGGGAACTGCAGCCTTCTTCATCACACCTATGGGATGGTCTGAATGGCACAATACCCTAACAGACAGATGCAGCTGTTTATTCTCAACTCTAAAAAAGAAAGAAAAAAGAGTTGATGGAACAGATTCGAAGGCTCAAGCAAATTGGAATTCTTCTATCCCATGAAGTGCCACAAATAGTTCTTTCTTCTCATGCTTTTTCTTTGGCTTATGCTGTACAACACCTAGTCTCCTCTACACAGAAACTGTCACAGTCATGTCAGCCACATAAAGGTTTTTGTTTGTTTTTCGTTGTTGTTGTTTCTTTGTAAGTGTTTGACTTCACTATTACTGTTGCAGATATAGCACAACCATGTCAGGCCTCAAAACGTCTTATTTGGTGAGGCATGCATGTGTGCAGGGTACTGTGACATCACATACCCAGATCAGAGTAAAGCCATATCCTATCAGAGTCCAATGCTTCTGAGTCACCTTTTACATTAAATATTGATAGTGATCAGATCAGATCTGTGTATCCTTGCTGACGTACACTAATCCACATGGTTTCCATGGCGGTCAGCACGCACAGGACTGGTGTAAATAAATCAAACAGGAGGGTTGTGAACCAGCTTTGCTGCTGTCACAAATGGTTATGTGGAGCTGCAGTGCAAATTTACAACAAGTTACAAGTTGTAAGAAAGTGCCGGAGACGGGGCAGTGTGGCCTCTTGCTGCTATATTTCAACATCCATCCATCCATCACGACTTCTTTGACTGGTGTGCACATGAGGATGCATAAGGGAAAATACAACTGGAATCATCACCTTCATATGTAATTTGAATAAGATTTGGAAACAAAACAAAAACACATGAAACACTTCCTATGGTTTCTTTTCTACTAAGCACTGAATTTCTTTGACCTATACCTACAGTGTCTTTTTACACCATAAACAGAGGTTACGCCATGTGCAAAGTAATAATAAATCTGGGCCCATGAGCCTTCTGTACTTCCTTAAACCTACATAGGGGGATGACAACCAGCACAGACAGCCACTGTTGTAAACATAGAAACCTGTGATATACAGAAACCAAAGTGGCTAAAAGTAAAACATGACAGACCGGATTGTGCAGATTAAATATAAACCAGTGCAAATCTCATGACACCTTTACTCACAGAGCCATATCTCGCTGCTTCTTAAATGGAGCCCCCTTATCTCCGCCAGCTTGGGTCCAATATAAATCTACCAGCAAAGCTCTTAGAATTTATTGGCTTAAAATCCCTTGATATCCTTTTCCACTGACTATTTATCCTGCCTTCTGAGAATAACTACACAGACTCAAAAAAAAAAAAAAAAAAACTCCTCTTGATTAATGTGTTTTGGGCTTTATGTAAAACAAGTCAAATGCCCATTCTCAGGTTAACTTGAGTGTTGCAAGTTCTGCTGGGGCATGATAAAATGGTCTTAAGCTTCATTAATTTGGGAAATGGTTAGATGGTTTATTGAATCTGTGCCTGGTATTACCCCTAAGCATAATTTTAACCTCAAAGCAAATACCTGCTTCTATCTTGGTAAATACAACAAATCGCCTGCTTATAAGGTCTTTGCACGACTTTCTTCCTTCCTGGATGTCCTAGAAATGTTCTTTTAAAAAATAAATAAATAAATAAATGACAGAGCGGAGTGTCCAGCTGTAGCATTTCTGTCGCTGTAGCACTTATAGGAATGTGTAGGAGCAAGGCAGTGAGTGCTTGTGATCGAGGCAAAAACATCAACATGCACAAAGAAGACAGGAGGAAAGGAACAGAAACAGCACGTTTCTTACGTTTGAACTGTGGCTGAGATTCAGCCAAGGTCATCCTCTTCCTTATGACATACATGGAGCCAGAGTGCAACTCTCACTTGGACGCTCTCCATCTGCTCCCACTGATAAGACCAGCTACTTCATGAGCAGTAGGCAGACATCATGTCTCTGTTTTGTGCATAATATAGCGTGATTAAGCCAAATTAATATTCTCTCAGTTTGCAAAACTGAATACACAGTTTTCTCGCTGGGTTCGGCATTTAGTTTAGTTTCCGTGTATCTTTAATATGCAGTAATATACTGGTGTAAAAATGAGCTGAGTCTGAGGTACTAAGACATAAGCACAATAGATTCACACTTCTGTAAAGCATGTTTACCAACTGTTGGTGGGCAGCGATATTCTTTTAAATGGTTTATGCAGATCAACTTGAAAACTCAATTACAGGCTGTCCAATAATGGACAGTTTAAACTCAAAACAGTCCTTGGGTTTTCTGCAGCGTCCTCTGAAATTGATGTAAAACGGGAAAAATATGTGTGGAGTTGGCTGACCAGTAGAGCTGCTCTGCTTTCTTCTGTTCAATACTTCACTTCGCAAGCTTAAGCCCGTTTTAAAATTCATGAGAGATGAAAAAAATATATATCTGTCACACCAGTGAGGGGGCTGACGTTCTGTAAGCCTTTTGTGTTGTTGTACCACATGAATTGTAGATTTGGGTTTGGTTAAGGGCAGCAGATGTTGCAGCAAGGGAAATATGAATGATAACTACTGTATTGGTGGCAAATGTTACACTTTAAAGTGATAAAAGAAGTGTCATGTTTGCAGTCTTAAACAGAAGCCTAATGATGATAAAAGATAGTACAGCAGTGGCAATAAAGTAATAAAGATTACTATTTAGTGCACTGGGAGGAGGGTTTGTTTTACATGCAATTCTTCATGTTGTCTGGCATATCAAACATGTTGTATATTTGTACATCACACTAACGGAAACACGGTTCCTGGATCAATACGCCACAGAATCTTTCACAACTATTTGACCAAAGACATGGTTTCCTTCATTAAAGTTTCACGCTGTTAAAATTAGTCAGTTTGATGAGCCATCTGCTAAACACTGCCATTTCCTCTCATGCACACACACGCTCACAAACACACATATATTTATACAAAAAAAAAAAAAAAGGGCTGCATCCAAAACTTCAAACGTCAAAAGCTAAGGCAATCTTTTCCAATGCCTAGGTTCAAGGACTGATCACCATAACTACAGCTGATGATCTCAACATACGATGCTTCCTGTTAAATGAGCCTTAGCTCATGGAGGTGGACCAACTGGCAGGAAATGAGACCAAATTGATTGGGAAGCAGATGGAATAGAAGGCTATGAGGCTGAAAAGAAGCAAGGGTGAGGATGAAAACTAGACGGAGGGGGTGAGGATCAGACATCCTGTTATCAAGCACAGATGAAATGAACTACGAGATACAGTTTTTCAAAGTGTAGAAAAGAATAAAAATATTAATTAAAATGCAAATATCTCTGAATTATTTTCAGAGTAGAAAGTAGAAACAATGACATTTATTTTACTGCAAACAAGTCTGAAGAGAAACTATTTTACTGCCTCTGTCTCAAGCAGTTACAAATGCGACACTCATTTGCTATGTTCCCTTATGTAATCACTTAAAAATAAATAAATAAAACAAAACAGGAGACCAAAGGAAACAAAGAGGCCTTGAAAACTTGCCAAAGGCAAAGCATTTTCAACCTCTTGCATTTGTTAACAGGCATTTCTCTAAAGAGCTCCACATGGAGAAGATATACTTTCTGTCAAACGCCAGTTTAAGCGCTATTCAATCTCTATTTTTAGATATTTCCACACTAATGGCAGAACAGGTCTGACTGAGCTGCCAAAAACAACCGCATGAATGACTAAGTCAAGATTTTCAAAGGCATAATCAACGATCCAGTTATAGATACAAGGGTCAAAATTCAACAGAAACTTGCTGCACACCATCAAATTGACTTTTCTTTTTTTTTTTAATGCTCACTAATGCTACATCTAAGATATCATTGCTATTAGGAGCTGTTGATCATCATCATTAATATAAATCCTGTTCATTTTTAAGTTAATTGTGATAACTTATAATAAAAGTGTGCAATGTTTGCAATGGAAGATATTCATCTTTTTTACAGACAACAGTAAGAAAAAAAACTTCTGATATCTGAACACAAAACCATGGCCTGTTTAGTTTGTATGACGCATCCATGTGAAAGCGCACATGCACTCACACTAGTTTCACACTACTCTGCCAACTGGCAGTTGGGATAGCACCAGGCAGAAGAAACACAGGAAAAGAGCAGGGGGGAGAAAGGAAACCTGCAAGCAATGCCTGGACCCTAAATATTCAAATAATCAGCTCTGCGAAGGAAGTGATTAAGGATGCACACATGGCCTCACAGATACAATGTTTGGTGAGTAACAACGTGTGCTTGTTTGTTCCACAGGTGACTTTGAATTCTGTCTGGCCTTGAATCAGGGCCAGGTCTGTTAACAGAGTTATGGTAGTTAAACTGCTTATTTTTCATGCAATAAAGAAAAGGCCTCGTAATACTTACTGGATTGATACAACTTCTAAACTGAATGGGTGGTCACAGGAAAACTTTGACTTGTGACCATATAAATTAGGGTTCCCCTACTTGCGGCCCATTTGCGGCCCGCAGCATGATATATTGTCGCCCCTGACTTGATATCAAAGTTTAATGTTAGTGTGGCCCGCACAAATGTCTTAAACACACCTTTTCACGAGCCGCTGCCTTTTATATTTTTTTCCACTCATGGGCTTCCACATATCAGGCTTGTGACAGCTTCCAGTGGTGTTTGTTGTCAAATCATCTCCATAGACTCGATTGGAGGCCAGGCTGATGCTCTCTGACGCACAGTCCGCATACGTTGCAACCAATGCTGCAATATATGAGGACAGAAAGCTGGACAGAAAACACTCACCAATGAGATTGTAGTGCGCTGGAGTGGCTAGTGTCCATTCATGATCAGACCTGCATTAATATGGATTTATATGGACCACAGATGGAAACTAGCTTAAGCTAAATCTGGTGCAAAGCATCTTTTATTAATGTTTTTTTGCACATTGTCCCTGTTTTAAATAAACTAATAAGTGAAATGAAAAATGAAATAAAAACAGTAATAGCGAAGTTTGTGGTCACACAGAGATACACGTTTCAGAAATAAATTTTGGGAAGAAGTGGTCGAAACTGAATATAAAGTGCACATAAAATGTATGTTATTTATTATTGGAAAAGTGTAATTTCTTATAACATTAAGAAGATGTAACTTATAATCAGGAACAAACTAAATTCTCTTGGAACTATAATTTTATACATTTAACTCAGTCTTAGCAGAATATTGTTAAAGACTAAACTTATTCAGCTGCAATTTCTAAAAACTAACCAACTAACTAATATTGTTTGGGGAAGTTTCTTTCAGTGATTAACAGAAGCTTGGAGAAGATAACCAAGAATATGTCTCCTCTTAACACAAAGGCCCCATTTACACAGACACTCTGTTAATTAAGTAAATAATCACCGAAATCACCGAAACTAATAGTTTGGTTGAGAGTCAAACAGAGTAATTCATGTTGTTAAATTACTTACTTTACTTACTCATTGCTGGCTATGTTTGGGTTAAATCCAAAAATAGAAAACCGAAAGGTCAGATAAACTGCTTAAATCTCCCTCGAGAAAAAAAGAAAAAAAAGAGGCGCTGCTTTATGTAAATCTGAATTCCATCCACAAACTCTCACATCTTCTAAATTGAACACAATTCCAGACTCATGTCTGTGATGAACCATTCATGTTGTGAAGAACTGTTAATCATAAGCATAAGAGATAGAAGAGGGGGGGGGGGGGTAAATTGATTTTGAGACCCCTGATATAAATGAAAAGATAACTCACTTTCTTGCATTTCACTACCTGATCTCAATGCTGTTGGTCCTGATATAAAAGTTTATATAAATCTCTTAAACTTGTATGTATCTACAGCGGTGAATCATAAGGGAACAAAGAAGGTGGGATTTTAAGAACATGCCTGTAAATTACTTTAAAGTTGAAGTAAGTCTTTCCACTGCTCACTACTAGATGAGCTGTCCTCCACATTGCTGCTGCAATTAACAACCTATTGATCCTGGTAAGGCACACAGTGTCAGATGATGATAAATACAAATTGCTTTAAATAAACAGGTTTGAAAGATGAGATTCACGTTGAGGGTAGTTATCTGCCCACGGTGTGAATTTTAAAAACCAAAGCACGGTCTCCACATCATTAACCTTTCAGAGCTACGCTGACCTCAGATGTTCATTCGATCTCATCATGTTTTTTGTGAGTGTGGAAGTGCAATTGGGATGGGAGTGGTGATGGTGATGGGGGTGGTGATGGGGATGGTGATGGTGATGGAGGTGGTGATGGGGATGGTGATGTGGATGGTGATGACTGTGGCTGCACCGAGGAGGAGACCGATGTGGACAGAATAGA
>JBAMYA010000007.1:7504247-7539510 GCA_037176975.1 Arrhamphus sclerolepis | reverse complement strand
TGCTGGAGCCTATCCCAGCTCACATTGGGCGAAAGGCAGGGGTACACCCTGGACAGGTCGCCAGTCCATCGCAGTGTTGAAGGAACATTCCGAAGTTAACACAACTCCAGTTCTATTATTATTCCATTAGGGACCAAAGCAACATTAATCAATTTTGAGTGAGAACAGATTATGTGTTAGTGGCAAAATGGCAATTATTGTTAGCACAGTGGGAATGGAGCTATGTCAAAATAAATTGCCATTTTAATCCTCTGACACGACTCAAACTTATCAGTCCTCTTAAGTGATGGTGTAGATAAAGTCCCAGCAGACACAATGCAGTAATTTTAACTTTGTGCTCATATAGAAAGTGTAAAAATAAAATTTAAAAAAGGACCGTTTATACTGTGATATCCATCTGGACACTTCCACCTTGTTATAAATCTATAATCAGCTACCAGCTTTATGCAAACTACTATTAACAGATGAAAAAGAAGGAGAGTTCATGGTCTTAAGTGTCAATCCAGGTCTATGGAAGCAGACTCCTTATCACCTTATAATAGACCTGGAGGTGTTTTACCTCCTCAGTGTTCATTTAACTGTCTTGAAAGTTCTCCAGTCGTGAATAATCTGAACTACAGGATAATAAAGTCCAAATTGTTTGGATATGACCTTATTTCCTTTCCCAGATTGATGCGCAGAGACAATTGCTTCTCTGAGATCATTGCTCATGTCTTTCTTCTTTAGAATTATGTTAAACGGACACCTAAATGTTCCAGACCAGCAAACTGAGAAAACCTCAGTTTGAAAGAGTTGGTTACACTTATTGACGATCACTTAATTAGGTGCATTTGAATTGCTTAGTTTCTGTTTAATAAATAATGACAACAATGGAATGTGTCATGTGTTGCTTGTGGGTGGTTGTATTTTACCTAATGTTAAACCTGGCAAGGAGAGGTGATTTTTGATAATAATAATTGTCATTATTATTATATGCTTATATGTCAAGGCTTTTACTTGGATGAGATTGCACTCCCTCTTTTTCACATGACTGTATGTGTCTCTGATGGATGAAATGCAAGTAGAGTTTAAATGACCTCACTGTTTAAACAAGTGTTGCGTAAGGTCGACGAGCATCCTATCACTGCCACTGACTGATTGCAGTGAATGTGAAAATGTCCCTATAATTACAACAACCAGGCTTTGTTAATACCAGCAAGAGTGCATTAGGTGGACAGAGGAGAGGATAATAAATTAGAAGGGTGAAAACCTCCAAGTCTGTGCACTCTTAAGTTAAAAAAAAAAGGGGTAAACTCTGAAAAACAATCTCAAAGCAGCACCATGCAAGTAAATAAATTCAGTGCATGTTAGGAGATGATGAACTCATTTTAGTCCCCTGAGGTGCTCAGAATTGCGCTCCTAGGAAAGAATTGATTTTTCCAGACCTCCAGAAACTGAGGAAATCAAAACAGATGAGAATGAAAAATAAGATGGCAGTGAATTTATTTTAAACCCTCCCTAAAAATATTTCCTGACATCGGCATACTTTCAGTCAATCACACATTCTGTCATTCATGGTTGCGATGCTTCAGTAGGAATTAATGCATGTTTACATGGTAGAAATATAGTGATAGTTGATGATGTGGAATTTGGTTGCTGCAGCTGGGATGGATATGAAGCACCAATAACAAACTTGTGTGACTTAAAAGTCACTGTTGTATGTTTTCAAGTTTGTTCTATAAAACCACCATATTTTTTCACAAATATATGAGCCATTTCAGAAAAAAAAGGACAAGGGATTTGGAAATCTCCCAGGTTTGCTGGGTTAAGGTATTTTAGAGAGCTGTAGGATTTGCATTGCAGATGAATTAAAACAATTGAACCGTGTTATGTGTTGTTCCACAGTCTGATTCCTTTGTGCAGAGAGAAGCTCACAAAAAGCACACAAGGATAACTCTGAAGGATAAAACTGAAATGTTTCCACAAGAAGCATAAAACTGCTTTAAGTTCCAGGGATGCACATGGCGTTGTGTTGAAGAACTCCTGGTAAACAGCTGCATCTGAAACATCTGTCCAGACAAACTCCCTCGATTGAAGAACTAACGAGAACATAACTGCCTCTTAAACATTTTTGACAGATTTCTCATCTCCCTAATGGAAGTTAACACTCGTTACCATTGGAGACAAATGCACGCCCATTTTAACACCTGAAGGACCAACTGGTCTCTGCCCTGACCCCACCAAGCCATCAGCAATTAAAACATAGATTTGGCGGCAACGTGATTAACTTTGCCGACATTAGTACAAGGTAGTGCCTGAAAACTAAGCATGGAATTAAGAAGAAGCCCAAACACTAGATTGTGAACAATATAAATAACGTCTACCACATCCTGATTATGATATATGGGAAGCAAAGAGCAGTGCTTAAAGTTGCTGCCAAAGCTTAGATACAATAAAAGAGGTAATTACGAAACCAGGGCAATGACTCATGCTGTGTTTCTGCTGCAGTCCAAAGAACGGTCGATCATTGTTGATTTATCATATCGCCTCGGATCCTGATATTCAATGTACAAATAATAAACAGAGGCAGCAAAGAGGTCACAGGGTTATTCCTTTTCCCTGGTGGTTCTCACAAGCTAAGGATTAATTAAGCAGGATGTGACTTATGTGACGATGGGAGCATGAGGAAAATTAGGCAGACGACTATAAACTCTAACTGGCCCTCTGTGCCGCTGTTAAAATGAGATTAAATAAGATTACTTTAAAGAGCTTTACTGGGACTAATCTGGAAAAAAAAAGAAGAAGAGTGATTAGATAAACATGAAAAGCAAGGACAGAACAAAAAGGTGGCACAGCCTGACTCAGGGTTGTTGAACATGTAGCCTTTTTAATGAAATCATCTGACGCTTCCAGCTGGAAGTCCTCAAAAAACTTACAAAGTTCATCCTGTCTTCCTGATCTCAGTTGCATCCTGCACGTTTTGAGAAAGAATGAATTCTAATTATATTGTTCAATGAATGAATCTAGCAAGATTACCTTTTCTTTGCAGAAAGATTAAATCATCTGGGTAAAGACATTGTTCTTGCTTGCAGTGCGTTCAGTTTCCAAGTAGAAGTGATTTCTTCAATTTCTCCAGATACATATTGGATTATCAAGCAGATGAACCAGGAACATGCCCAGGGGCTCGAGAATAAGAGCTGCAGTCAATCAAATCGCCACAAAAATGCAAAAATAATGACCAAGAGGTGTGAAATTACTCAAACCAGCCACAGATGAGTCTGAGAAAACAGCGCATAGAATTATGGACGAACAACAAACAACAACAAAGAGGCTCAAACTGATCCAATAAAGCCACAGTTTAACAGTCATAATGAGACTCAACATGACTACAAGGACTCAAAACAATAAAGGAAACAAAAAAAGAAACAAAAACAGGTCGAGAGAGACTGAACGTAGAAAAAAAAAGAAAAAATCTAAATAACGATGGGGGGCCTCTTCCTCTGACCTTCTCCTGCACAATGAGGTTGTCTTCACTGTTTTTTTGTTTTTTTTTGGGAAATACAATGAAGCTACACTAAATATGATCGATATTTATGTCCACAATACAAGATCAACATGCTGGTGAACATAATAAACATTACTTTACTGAACTACAAACTGGGGCAGTGCAGACTGTACTTAAGGAAACCTTGACCCTTCAGCGTTTGCAGCAAAATGTTACATATCTTCTAAAAGGTCTGTGGTCATTCTGAATTTACTGATACTGCAAATAAGAATTTCCCTGGGGATTTAGGTATTCATGTAATGAATTATAATCTCCCATGTATCAACATATTACCTATGCTCCTTCATCCCCTCAGTGCAAGCAAGTTTCTTTGAAGCCAGAAAATTCCCAAACCTAAACTAAAACACCGCCTTGCTTTGTGCTCCTGCCAGCCCTGCTACGACTCAGCAGCAAAACCCCATTGTGTCCTTCGTCTTCCTTGTTTGCCATTTTCATTTGTAGAGATTTAAACTGAGCTTGAGCCAAGAATCCAGACTGATAAATCAAGCTGATTTAACCATTGTATTTTCATGTTAACACCACATTTTCGGCTGACTAAATATTGATAAATAATAGGCTCCTGTAACCCCAGTGTGTTGTATGTATATGCAATAAATATGCCCAGTTTGGGTTATGATTACATTTCAAAGAAACACAGAAGGTACCAAGCCAATAAACACTTTCTATTTTTTTTTCTACCAACATTACCCTGCCAAAAACCTTTTGTATGGAGACATGCCAGGCAATTCCATCCATCCTCTCCTGCTGCTGGCCTGCTCCTCATCCCAAAGACAGCACTATAGTTAATGTACTCTGGCTGCCCAGACTTACTCCGCATCCATCCTCAGCTGCTTCTCTTTGATAAAGTTTTTTGAGGGTTTATACGACTCAAATGGACAAACGCACACACACACACGACTGGAAAAAGAAAGCAGTCCAGTGAGTCATGTCGTTGCATTTCTCCAAACATGCTTTCTTGTCATACCAAATTACACACATCATTGTGATGGTTTTGTGATTATTATCCATTTATGGCCTATGCCAGTTGAATCTGTCTAAAAAGTTTTTTACTTGAATGTGTCCCATGGACATGGATGGGCTTTCAGTTGACTTGCACGCAAACACACGCATGCATAAAGTTATATGCATTGTTCCAGATTTTGTACGAGGTGCAGTCGTAAGATGATGCAACGCAAAAAAAAAAAAAAAGCATAATAAGCCATGCCAATAACAAATTAGACATGAGGGATTGCGGTGTGGTACGGTAAGCAGCTGAAGACAATAAAGGCCTTGGCCATTATTTGAGAAAAAGGGGTACTTATTCTCTCCTTTCATTAAAAAATGTGAACATTTGCATTTACAGTGTACCATCCCAGTTTTTTTCTTTTCCTTTTTTTTTGTTTATGTTTTGCTCCAGTTAAGACATTCATTTTCTGCATAGGAGCTTTTCCAACCTGTGTGCACAGTGCAAAAAAAAGGGCTAAGAATTTTAATCATTATTAGAAGTCAATTATTCATAGAACAATTGCAGCAGTAGTTGCAGCTATAGCTGTAGTTTTATTACCGAGTCCTGATCCAGTCTTTGAAACTTAAATCTGAAAAAGCACCTTCAAATTCAACTGAACTACAATACAAAACTGGAATGCATTTAGCTCCAACAAACACTGAGGTAAGTTTTAAAAACACCATCGTATGGGAATTTTTACTTCCACCTTAAGTAATGAATAGCCACCTCTCATTCACAAATCTAGGTGATGTTAACAATATCAGTGTGTCATGCTTCCACAAGTAGCGCTGCTCGTATTGTTCAAACAGCGGTGAAGTTCACCAACAGTCTAAAAAGGTTTCTCTTGTTCTGCCTCGTCATGATCAGATGCCGTCTTCTTCTAACTTTTAGAAATCCCCACAGGAACCACACTGTCTATGCTCTTCTTGTCCAACAAGAGTACACAACTGTGCTGCACAAAAATAACAAAGTATTGACTCGAACACCTCTTTAGGCACTCACTGGCAAGATAGCAAATTGGAGAAAATTGTTCCCATCCCCATGTGCTGCCTCAGACTCATGCAAATGTCATATTCCTGGAGGCTGAGGGACTTGCTGGCTTAGATTAATTTTCTTCTGCAGAGTTTAGCCAGAGGGCTCACTCCACATCTTGCCCAAGCATAATACAAGTTCCACAAGTCCTTGTTTCTTATTTCTTTCTGAAATGTCAGTCAAACTGAGGAACGAGCAAAAGTCAAAGACAGACGCAAGGTTGAGTTCCCTTAAAAAACAGCATGAGTTATCACACTTATAGCTGTGTCAAGGAGAAAATAAGAAATAAATAGAGACTGCAATCAAAAGCAGGGTCGCTCATTGAACTTTACTTTTGAGCATGTTGCTCCAAATCCGTCGCTTTTTAGGAAGTTGTAGATGCCGTGACAGCTGTAAAGATGTACCAAAGGCAACCTTCAAGCATCAATGAGCATGCAGGTAAAACAAATAGACCTGTAAAGATGGATTAATTACATGAATGGCACCATTGAAAGCCAGCTGTGTCAACAATTGATAAGATAATAACTGTAACTTTAAAAATCAATATTTGACCTTTGAAGAATAACTTCCTAATGGTACTAAGGACGGAAAATAACAGATGTAGCTCTGCAGGGCTTCATGTGTGTCACTTGTGAATCAAAGACAGCTATGAGTTTAAATTTTATCAATTTAAAAACAATTATTGATTAATAAAATCCACAGTAGAGCCCACTCAGCATCTGTTGTGTCTTGCGCTGCTCCTCGTTAGTTTTTAATTAGTCCAGAAACAGATAATTTAACAACTCTTCTGTGTTAAATGAAAGATCATCCAAAGAAAGAATAATTTATCTGAAGTAACAAACACAATGCCAAAAATTAAATGTTTTGCAGATTGAACCACACCATCATAAATATGAAATGGTTCACGCTTCTTGACAATAAATACATATTTCCTCCATTATTAAATAAAAATAAAAAAAAACACAAGGCAGAAAATCAGGCAGAAAAAAAGAAAGTGGACATGAAAAAAATCTGCAGTAGAATTTTTTCTAATTTAACATGAAGAACCATTCAAGGCAGAATGATAAATAAAAACACTCATTCATTCTCAATGAAATACATTCATGACTAATTCATTTGGACATGAACCTCAACTCAATGCTGCATCTAATCTAACTTTATGTGATTTTTTTTTTTTTTACATCAAAAGTTTCCAATTTATATTTACAGCCCAACGTCAGAGATTATGGTTTGCATCACTTTGTTAAGTACTTTCAGAGTTAAAATGGATTGAAGTGTGAAAGGTTTCACTTTGAATCGATTTTAGAAACTAAAAATGTCAGCTTCTGTTACTCCATATTACTGCACGTTACAAAGTATGTATGACTGCACGTTACGTCATGGACGCTGCTGTCTGTCTGAGGCTGTCTGCATTTTTTTCCCCCCTTGCTTCAGTTTAATGCCACCATTTAAACATCATCGTCCAAAATGATAAGTGAACTGGTGAATTAACAGAAACAACCAATAAAGCCTCAGCGCCACAGGGAGTGGCAGCACTGGGCTTCAGTTTTGCAGTGGTTTCCCTCCATCTTCAGGTCTCACTGGTGGGAACTTTATAAATGTGGAGCCTCCTCAGCTTGATTCATGAGATCACAATTTTACCTGAAGGTTTCAGGATCACGATAGAATCGTACGGTTCTCTGCTTGTTTAAAATACATACGTCTCACCATGTTTTGTTCCCTCTGGAAATATGCATGTAAAAAAGGATGAGTGGCGTCAAATGAGTTTTTTCTGCTTCCAAACTGAATCTCTCTGCACATGTGGTTCAAAATCTCCACTAAAACACTCTGAATTGTTTACTCACAGCCTCCAGCACTAAAATAGACGTGACGTATGGTTTAGCGTAGCAGAGTGGGCGGTCGCTGCTGGGACGGTCCTCAACTGATTCTCGACGCCTCTGACGAGACCACTTTTCATTTACTGATTGAACACGGTTAAAATCACACCGCTGCCATTTTACAGCAGTTCCATATAGTCTGGATCTAAACTACCTGGAGAACTATGATGAAGATCTCCTAGTGAGAACTGAACCAAAACAGGCCTGAAATCCCAGAATGACATGATCTTATGATCACATTAAACCATCTGGTGAGGCAGATAAGCATTTTGCAGTTCTGGAAGATTACTGAAAACAACCTCCTTCGGTGACTCCGATGCATCAAAACCATCTTCTCAAGCCCTGCCCACCCTTCAAATGTCAAAATGAATTATTTGGAGACAGTGATACATTCCAGAAATATAAAGAAACACCAGGAAGAAAACCCATTCATGTCATGAAAGAAGGAGTACAAAAGGGCTATGCAAAACATACGATCTTGTGCCTGTTGTATTTATTTTTTTGTTTGTTTTTTGTTCATTTTGTCCATGAAACAGACACAGAACTATTTGGACAGTCTTGAAGTGATGCATTTAGGTATGCGTGGATTGCTCTCTGGGTGAAAAGAACCTATGCCAGGGAGGAAATTCAACACTCTTTCACTTTACTCACTTGATTTCACAGCACCAAACCCTTTAAGGAAAAGAATGAAAAGAGTACAGGCTTATTTTGATCACAGAAGTTCATGATCTTCTTAATAATTTGTGTTTCCAGTGTATTCAGCAAGGTTATCCAACTGTACTGTCAACATTCTCAAAGAAAGTAAACTTTCAAATGATGAGTATTATTCCAAAGCTTTTTTAGTTTTTCAGATCAGATAGTTAAACTCTCCTTAATCTTGACAACAGATTAAATGGACCCAGTATGTACCTTTTCCTTTCCTACTCTGAAAAAGTAAGAGGACCAAAAAGAAGACTCACATTCACTGCTTGACAGCTCCATTTTGCCGCTTATCATGTGACCATATCACTTGTTTACCCACATCTTTATAGACCAGCGCCAGGGCTTCTGTTTTTCTTTTCTTTCTATGCAAGTGTCACTGGACTGCACTAATGCACCATTATCACTGACATCAGATGCATCCTGCAGACCCCAACATTATCCTGCCGAGAGTATAATGTTGATGTCCCTTAAATCACTTGGATCAATCTTCGTGACTGATGCTCTGACCTTCAGGTACCTAACCTTATCTTTCAAATGCACTCAGATCTTGCCATCTTGATACGACATCTGAGACAAAGACACCTGCTTACAGTTTTATACAAGCCGCTGAGAAAGACTGGATTCTAACTGCTTAACTACTAATGGTGAGGGTTAGGAATTTAAAAAAACATGATAAGGCTTTTTTTTTTTTTTAACTGCAATGACACTTTACAAGAGGAAGCAACGGAGGAAAATTCACTCGCATGGTTTGCTTGTGTTGCAGAGACGGCAGAGCTGACATGTTATTAACGGCTGTAATAATATGAAATTAGGTCTTACCCAAAGATTTTAAACTGCAACAGAAGTGGAGGTCGGATTATTTGGAGACATCACAGTGTCCCCTCAGAAAATATCAGAAAGGATACGAATGTGCAGGCTTCATTTTTCAGACAGCTGCTTTGCAAATTTCTTCCAAAAACAGCTGGGGTTTGCCACCAAACTAATTAAAAAGTTTGACACTGTTCCAACCATTCATCTAGGGGGTACTGCTAGCATGAGCAGGCATGTGCGTCAACCAGGAAGTTTATTATTTCAATGCTTCTCCACGGCCCTGCTGTTCATGACTACGGCACTCAAGCAGCGAATCGCCTGGTTAACGAGCCTGTCACGTCTGCTGCAAGGAGGCACCAGTAACAGTGTGGACAGACACACCAATCACACACTTTCTAATTAGACTTGGCATGTCATTGAATTTCATGTTTTAGCTGCCTTCCGTCCCCCATGGTTGCCGAGTTATTTTACATTTGTTCATCCCTTTTATTCCTACTTCCAGTTGCCTTTCATCCACAGCAGCACTTCATCTACATTTACGGGCATCTAGTTACTGCTCTTTAAACACATCTTGCACAGGCTATTTTCAGGATTATTAGCTGCAGGGTACTTTGTAAGTTAAGCCAGTAACAACCGCTATCTCATTAGCACTTGAAACTCTAGCTACCAACCCCTTTTTAAAATGAAAGTGGTCAGCCAACCGCAAAGTTTATTAGGACAACCAAACATTCAGCTCACATTACCACAAAATGTTTATGCGTAGTGCATTCTTGTTAGAAATGTATTTGTTTTACATAAACCTTGATGTCCCAGAGCTACTGTGGATATACTTTTTTTTATGTATAAATGAGGGGAGAGAAGCATAGTGTGAGTCTGAGTTTGAGCTAAAAAGCGATTTTTATTGCAATCAATGCTGTGTCAGACCACATTAGCTCAGAATAATAAACAAGCCAGGAGAGAGAGTAAAATTAAAATTAAGAAAGTAACACATGAGTATTGTGAAGCTGAGACTGGTTGAGACATCTATCACGCACATAATTTCTCATTTCCCATACCAATCACAGCACTCTATCACAAGCACTCATGCAGATTCATTCTTTTAGACGCATTAACTGTTTTAATATTTCCTTTCAGCCCCTATTTTGGTCGTTCTCTTTCTGTCTGGAAGCCCTTTTGTCTTAAATCCATCACTGAAAAGCAGTGGGAAACTGTCGTCGCACAAGACAGAGGGGTTGAAGGAAAATGACGGACTGACTAGAGGCTCAGAGGAAAGATGATAAAACATTGGGAAAGGTTAAAAAAAAAACAATAATAATAACCCTGAGCAAAGTTTACAGTGGACTGCAAAAGGGCTTTGGAGAAATATTCGAATCTGTAACAGAATAGGAGAGTATCTGTTCGCGTAACATTTGATACATGTAAAATTCTGCTTACGTCCACCTCTTAATTTCCTGCCCAACAACCCGACCCTCGTATTGTGATTCTCTTGCATTATCTTCATTTTGTGTGTGTGGATTGTTGTGTGCTGAACATGTATAATATCCTAAGGTAAACACAGAGCGGCAGCATTTTTAACTGCCCTGAAGTGAACACCTTATTGCCTCCAATAAAGGGAAGCCCTGGCAAAGGTTATGACTACTAGTGAAGGTCAGGGAGAGATGACTGTCAGTTTAAGACACTTTATACTAGCTATAAAAGCCAAAATTGCAACCGTGGAGGCATTACTGAAAATAACATAACCGTGACAAGACACCAAGGCAAAGTCAATAAAACATTATTCACACTAGGCGCCAAGATGATTTTGATCAAACCCTTTTTAATGTATTGAGTTAAGATTAACAGTCACATAAACCGTAAAGATTTCTGACTAAAACAACCGGGATGTCAAGAGGAAGTCCGTCTCGCTCTTTCCAGCACTGTATCTCTGAAGCAAAGCAGACGCCACAAACTGGGACAACAACAGTAGCTGCCCAGAGAGTGGAGACAAAGGCAAACAGGCAAAGCAGCCACCACATAAGGCTTCAGTGTAATCACACCCTCCGGCAGCGTGTCTGCTTCCTGGGGAAACGCGAGGAGATGGGAGAAGGAGCGCAGGGCAGCATAAACACAGCTGTTTATGCATAACGTTAGTGAGCGGACAGTGATTGACAGCCTTCCATCTGAAACTGGAAAACACCCCCCCCCCCCACATGAGTTCTGGTGCAGATTACCAGTGGCTCAAAGTTTTTCACCAAGAGCCTCTTCAGCCGAAGCATTTAAAAGATTGGCTACAGGGAATTCTGTGCTGTTGTTTTAATAATTGAGCTGAGAGGGAAAAGTTTTAGTCTATGTGCTGTCTAAAGATAGACACTGCACTTCGCTCTGTTGTGGTCTGCATGGCTGTGAAAGTGGATTAAATGGGCTTTAACATCAAGGCGAGCTCTAATGAAACCCAACAGGGGAGTTAGCCCGTCTGTTTGGCCAGCTGACTCCAGTAAAATACCCATCACTGTCTCTGACTATATGGTCTAAAAGTTGCCTGTTGGTGCTGGCTGTGTGTGTGCACATACATATACATATATGTGTGTGTGGGTGTGTACCTATGTGTACATACTGTATATAGACTCAAGCCCAAAATTATTCATACCCCTGTCAAATGCAAGGAATTTTCTTTTTAAATTTTCTCATTTACAGACTATTATTTCACCTCAGATTTTATATAAATAGGACACAGAAGAAAGCTGAAGCCGTGACCAATTCAGTTTAGATATAAAGTGTAAAGAAACATCTTTAACAGGGTGAAAACAAAACATCTGTGTCCAAAATGATTCAGACCGTATCAATAATCAGTTGCAAATCCCTTATTTCTCATCACTGCCTCCAAATGATTTTTGTAATCGCACACATGTTTCTTGCAAGTATCTGCAGGGATTTTGGACCATTCCTCCTTTGAAAAAAGTTTCTAGATTCTTGAGGTTGGAGGGTTTCCGTGCTGTCACCCATTTCTTGAGTTCCTTCCACAGATTCTCAATGGGATTTAAATCAGGACCACTTCTTAATCACCTTGCCTGTATGCTTTGGATCATTGTCCTGCTGAAAGGTCCAATGCTCCCCAGGTTCAGGTTCTCTGCAGACTTCCGACGATCTTGATGTATCGCTCTTTGTCAGGTCCGTTTGCAGGAAAGCAGCCTCACAGCATGATACTTCCACCTCCACATTTCACAGTAGGGACCTTGTTTGGAGGCTTCGCTCTTCTTTCGCTAGATGAAAGCTACATCTCTTTGCCCAAAAAGCTCTATTTTTGTTTCATCTGACCGCAGAACAGATGACCAGAAGCTTTTGTCTTATTCTCAGTTCTTCTTTGCAAAGGTCAGACAAGCTTTTACATGCTTTGGTTGAAGCAGGGGGGTCCTTCTCAGACGACGTCCATAGAGACCGTTTTTCTGCAGTACCTCTTAAAGTGTCTGCCTTGATGTAGTCACTCAGTTCCTTCAGGCTCGCCGAGGTGACACTAGTGACTTCCAACCACGTCCTTTGAAGGTTTTTACTGTGTTAAACATCTGGTCCTTCTTGAAGATACTTTGCACTGTTGACACCGGCACCTGAAACTGTTTGGAAATTTTTTTATATCCTTTTCCTTCCTTTTTTGGCATTTACAATGCGTGCTCTTAATCTTCACTGAGATCTTTGGTCTATGGTATGGCAAGTTTTGCAATGACTTAAAAATGACTGAAATGTCACAAAAAAGCCAACTTTTATAGTCAGGAAACTGGTCAAGGAAACTCAGAAACTTTAAAAAATACTATTAAAAACCTTTGAGAGAATTAAACACTTAAAGAGAACGGTTTGTTTGAATGTCCTGTGGCTATTTGTCTTGGTATCACTGGGGTATGAATAATTTTGGACATGGTGATTTTTTTTTGTTTTTGTTTTTGTTTTTTTAAATAAAAACCGTTAACAGTGTTGTTTCACTTAAATAAGTTGGTCATGGCTTTCTTGTGTGTCCTTTTTATATAAAATCTGAGGTGAAATAATAATCTGTAAATGACAGAATTAAGAAATTCCTTGTATTTGATAGGGGCTGTTGTAACTGTTGTAGAGTCTCTGAGGTGTTTAATTCATTAGTCACTTTAAACACAGAAACACATACTTCTTTTCTTCATTTTAGTTTAATATATGCCCCTTAAACCGATAAGATGATCCCATTGATTTAGCACAACTACCGAAAATTAAAAAAAAGCAAAGATAAAGTTCTGTTTCTGTCTTTGTATCATTTTTTGTTTATTCTATACAACAAAATAAATTGAGTGCAGAAAATGCACACTGGGGATAGATTGGTGTATGGAAAGCATGAATGAATTCTGAGGAAAAGATAATAATAAGGCTCCCACACAGAACAACAGGTACAGCAGAAGGTAAAAGCAAAGACAGTTTCATCCCACCAGGAGCCAGCCAGGCGTCCGTCTCCATGGCCAGTGGAAGTAATAAAACCATGATCAATATGATGGCAGCGGGTTGCACAACAAAATATCTATCAAAAAAAAAAAAAAAATCCCGACTTGAACAATGCATCACTCCATGAAAGCTCTTTTTGCTGTTTACCTTTTGGTCTCATCTTTTTTTATTTATTTTTTCCTGAATACCCTCCACTGCATCCTTCCACACGGCAGCCAGAGAAAAGCAACAAACATCCACACAGATTCCCTCCACCTTTAACAGACTCTGCATTCATAATGAAAAAACAAAACAACTGTATTGTTCTCCAGCAGGGCTTCTGTTGACATATTGATACAAAAAACACACTGTGTCTGTGGACATATGCAACATATTTAAATGTACAACTACAGAGGTTTGTAATTCACAACTACACAAATGTCAAACCCCTACCACGTACTTCTCTGGTGATGAATAGCTGCAGCCCAAAAGGAAAATATTTGCACCATGGCACAGATGCCATTCCCTATGCTCTCATTCATTATCCAGCACCATGTCAATGTACCCCCCTGGTCTCTGAGAGGGAACATTCCTTCACATTCCCATTTACGGGCTTCATAAATAAACATCTAACCCAATTCATGAAAGCCGTCCACTTGCCATGTATGGACAACGTTAATTTGCTTTCCCTTCCCGGCTACCTACAGATAAACTCATATCACTAACTGTCGCAAGTAAGAGAACAGACAACTTTGCGAGACCGTGTTATTTTTTTTCTTTAAATTAACTTTCACTTTGAGTAATCAAAGCATTGTAAACGCATTTTTACGTGTTTTCAATAAACTTGGCCAGAACACATGCTGGAGAAGGCCGGTGGTCTCTTGGGAAAAGCATCCGCAGGGAGCTGAGGGATGGGCAGGGATGCTGAGCCGGCCACCGGGGGACAGCAGCAGCTCTGCGCTGTCAGACTTGAAGCTAAATGAAAGCTGGTCCAAAGGGAACTTCTTTCACTGTCCTGCATATAACAGGTTCGCTTCTTTAAGACATGCACAAGAAATAATAATAACAGGATTTCTCTACAACTTTTACGCGCGTCGTTGCGCGACGCAAAACGCGCGCATTAAAGCAGCTTTAAACCGGATTCAGGAGAAGATGAGCAAATATATTACTTAGATATTTCCAAAACTTTATTTAATTATTTTTTGTTTGTTTCATCCTCCACCTACCTCATGTCAGTCACTGATGCGCGAGGTGAAATTCAGCACAAGTAGATGGAGGGAGGAAAAAAAAATGACAATCCAGTTAAACTTCTGACGCCTCCATGTTTGGTTCAGCAGCTGCAACTGCAGTCCAGTCTAGTCACATCTGTGGCTCTAACGGGGTCCGACTGACAAGGTTCGCCACCTTCCACGGTTACCGAGCCGCGGATTGGGCGGTGATGTGAGGAGCAACGCGGGATCTCCAAGGGCGCACGCAGAGTCGCTGCGCCAGGATTGGACACGGGAGCCGTGACGCATCGGCAGGTGGCACACACGTCGAATAAAACAGTTCGGATTCATTCACACAGACAATAGCTCCAGGGATCGGAAGGAGCTGAGAACGAGCAGAGGTGGATTAAAAAAATAAAAATAAAAACATAAAACAGGAAGACTCTGAGAGTTATCCGAGATCAAGCAGTGTCAGGGTCCTCCTCATTTCGCCTCACTGTTCAAAAAAATTCTAGCTTTTTTAATTTTCCATGAAATATTAATTTCAAATAGAATATTAATGTGACATAAAAAATTGAGGTATTTCTTTTGCAGTGTCTTGTCCTGTTTTTAATTGTAGTCAGTTCCCAGAAATAACTTTGCTGCCTTTTAAAAATATAAAAGAAGGTGAATCAGTTTCTCTGCAAGCAATGAACAGCCTACTACATTTTTCATTTATGTTTTATTCATATTTTAGCACGGTCAGTAAAGGTGCAAATAATAGACCTACATGTCCATCAGTAAGTTTCTGTACCAAATATGTAAGTATGAATATACTTTTAGAGACACATGCATATAAATAGAAAAAGAGTGGAAGTTAAACTTGTGAAAGCGTTCAGAGCTGACACGATTACTTCAGCCATTCTGAAAAAACAAGTGTGCGATGACACTTGCCTGCATGCAACTTTGAGTTACTGTTATATTTTCATAAACACAAATAGGGGAGTGAGTGGTAATCCTTAGAGGAATGAAGAAGCCAATTACAGCTGGCTGCAGGGACTCGTGGAATGGAGCCTCTGAGCTTCCTGCTCAGTCACCACACACTCTCGGATCTGTGAAAACACAGAATAGCAAGAGACACAGATAGGATACTGTGCCAGTCCCCTCCAACATTTGCAGCATTCTCATCATCCTAATGCCTTCGCTGGTTTAACACTCCCATCAGGAGCTTGTTTGTGTCCTGTGAGAGGAGAGTCAGTTATTTCCATCTGGATGCTGTTGTGTATAGTATCTGTGTGGAGGCTTACATAATAACCAGCCTGTTGAAATAAATAAATAAATAAGAAGGAAAGTTGCTGATCTGGTTTGTTAATGTTCTGGAGTTTAACTTGGGTGTGCTGTGTACTCTCCTGTGGCAAGACGGACATTTGCTAAGCCGCTGGTATTAAAATAATCTTTCATATTTAAGCAAAATACAGATGATCATCACAGAAACAGAACAAGGCAAATATTGACATTAAAGTCAATTTCTTTTATTTTGATCTTAACTGCACCCAGGCGGAGGGAGCAAACAGAGGCTGTAAATGACGTTTGGGACTGTGGAGACAAACTACAGCAGTGTGATCACTCAGCTCCAATCATTCTAAAGTGCAAACAGCGACAGAAACATAAATTCAAACTCAAATTCAGTCTCATGCGTACAAGTAAAATGAAGGAACTTTTTTTTTTTTTTAAGAAAGACAGAGAGCTTAGATTATGGGCCTAACACACCAGCTTGGTGAGCTTCGATAAACACAAACTCCAAGCTGAGCCTCACTATTGACCGTCCTGCAATTTCACACTGTCTGACTCCTCAAGAACTGCATGAACAAGCTGATAACAAAGTAACCATAGTCCAGCGGTCTACAGAGACCGATTTCGCTTCATCTCAGTCTCTTCAATCCAACACTTCTGAAAAGTGTCAACAAAAACTGATTATGTACAAATAATCTGAAGACACAATAACAACTTAAGTGTATAATGTCTTTATACACCGTGACTTTCTAGAGGAAGCTCTGAGCCTCCACATGAAGACATCATATAGAGAATATAACTAAAGAGGAGACAGAGGTGCTCAACACCAGGGTGAACAAATAAGCTGTATTCATAACATGAATAAATACATGAAGAAAGCTCTGACTGCACATCCAAAAACACAACAATCACAGAAGATGTGACAAGATAGAAAACAGTCTTAGCCTTGACTTTTCTGTCTTTGAATAGTTTATGAATCCATTTTTCAAACCACTGTGAAGCATCGTCTCTTCTTGTTGAAAAATTCTTGAGTTTTGATTCATCAGACCACAGAAGAGCACCACACTTTACGTCGGTACCTTAATATGAATGAGTATGGGCCCATGGAGTGTGTTTTTACTCACAACTGCAGCATGAAATTTGAAAAAAAAAAAAAAAAACAGAATTTCTTTGATTTCAACATGTTATGTCTGACCTTTGTACTACTGTCATTATTAAAAAAAAAGAAAAAAAATCAACTGAGCTGTAATGCAATAAATGACCCAACAAAAACTCTATTGAGAAAACATGTGGAACAATACAACTTCACAGTGGAAGCTCTGGTTGACTCCAAAAAGCTTTCAGAGCAGTTTAAGTCAGAAAACACGTCATGCATCAATTCTTCAGCCATAAAAGATTTCAGAAGCCCCACAGTCAGACTGATTCTGGGATGTAAACTGAAAATATTTATGATTTTCAAAAATGCTGGACCCAAATAAAGGATTCAGAAAGGCAATAAGGCTGGCAAAGCCAGTTTATTTGTCAAACACACCCACATACACACACACACACACACAAACAAAGAAAAGCATAGTCACAATAACTTGATCATAGATGGTCAGAGCTGGATTTCTGAAAAAGAGTGTAACCAAAACTGTCCCAGAAAATCTTTTAAAGTGCAGTCGTCCCCATGAAAAGAAGCTGGCTCAAGCAGAATCAGTGAAGAGAATATGACAGGCTGGTGAGGTGATGAGAGCACAGCTGCTGCTTAAATGCAGGTGAATAGATTAGAGATGGACTTCCAGTGTGTCTCGTTCTCTGCCCAGTACCCAGCCTGCAGACACTCACAGGACAAAAAGGCGAACACCAAGAAGCGCGTACTTATGATTCCGTCAGTGTGAGTAATCTTGACACATATCTCCTCATCAGACGCACATTAAACCTTAAAGCATCAAATTCGCAAATGTTCCTGACAAGTGCATTTGCATTGATTAGGAAAATACTGTCACTAAGAGATAATTATCATGTCCTTACATAATATTATGTAAAACCACACAAGCAGCATCTTCTAAATGAAAGGTGAAGGCCAGAGTACACGCACACCCATGTGTTGATGCTGGCTGTTCTCTGGTGTTGATGACATGATGAATACCATCACTCTTTGATTGCCTGGGGAGCTTTTCAATTTCAAATGCATATTTTTCACCAATGTGTGTGTGTGTGTGTGTTTGTGTGGGTAAAAATAATTAGAAGCTAACACCCTCAGGATCATTTCACTCTGTGTTCCTCGAGTTTCTGTGTCTGTGTTATTTCTTGACAGATTCAATGAGATATTAGCACATGAATACCAACGATTCATAGAATTTTCGAGCAGACCCAGCTCTATTTTACCATCTTTTCAGTTTCTTCAAACTTCTACTTTTTCTTTTTATTCATTTATTCATTTCAAATCTCACTAAAAACACACTTTATTTTTAGTTTGTCCGGTCCCAGCTCCAGTCCCCCTTTTTCCCTTTTGTAATATTTTCCTTTTTTACAGTGAACTCCTGCTCCCTCTCATCACATGAATAAAAGAAAAAAGGAATCCTGTGATAGCGCCCAGAGTATTTTGCATGTTTCTTTCACATTTCATCACTGACCTTGATCATAGCCTGACTTGTCATCTCCACTGTCATCCCATCCTTTAGCGAGTTGTTTCTAGAATATACAAGTAGGACTGGTCTCCCGCCATCTCCCTGAATGTATTTGCAATACAGCATGTCAGGTGGACTCTACTTCACCATCTCAAAGTAGAATTTGCTGCACATAAGATATGCAAATTTTTCTTGTGAATGTTCTAAGCAGGCATTAAAAATTCCTCACACTGACAATGATGAGCAAAAATCATTCAAAAAACACAATTAGGGACTCCAGTGCATCCAAATCTTTGAATCTCAGTGTCAGTAATTTACATGAAAACTACAAGGAGAAATATCACCCAGAAATCACTCAACAGCCTGGTCAACAGCCTGTGGTTTCACTTTGTGGCTTCGACAAAGAGTAATCAGAGTCAAACGTAGCTTTTTTTTCTTTCTTCCTTTCTCTCTCTCTCTCTCTGAAGAGGTGGAACATGCTGATTAATGTTCAAAGTCAATTAATTCTCCACTCGGCTCTGATTCAACAGTAGGTTGGTTTAGATTCAAATTGAAACTAAATAAAGAGACACCACTCAAATTCTGTGTTAGAAAAGGAATGTAATAAGGAACAAAGTCTTGCCAAGATATTAGATATGACCAGAGTCTTACGGCACATTTTGTATTTTCATTGATTTTACGAACAGCTGAAGTGAGTCAATACTGTAACAGGTGGCACCTGCCAGTGGTCTAATCCCAGAGGAGCCACAGGAAAACAAATGCTGACCACTAAATTCATGAGACATGCATTTTTTGGCACTTCCTAATATAAAATTAAAAAAAACAATGAACAAAATTTGTGAGTTTTTGAAATATCGTGTAACGATTAGACTGTAATGGTTGAAATGATCCCTGGACTGAGTGAGTTAATCATAAAATAGCTTTACGGTGAATTCTCTCCAGCTTCTCTACACAGTCCAGCGTGGTTATTTCTATCACTTGTCTTTGTCTGGACTGATGACCTGTCCTGGATGTATGTGAACTTTCATCCAATGACAGCTGGGGTGAGCTTCAGCACCCCCATGAGACTGGATATGATGAAGAAGGTAATGAATGTTTTCAGGTTTGTTTGTTTTGTTTTTTTCTTAAGTTAAAAACACAATCTATTCACACTTCCACCTTCTTGAACGTGTAAAGACAGTGCCACCTCACAGCCAAATGGTTCCCAGGTTGAATCTATGCTGGAGCCTTTCTGTTTGAACTTTGCAAACTCTTCCCATACTTGCATGGCTCTTATCCTGTTACCATGGTTTCTCACCACAGTCCACAAACATGTGATGAGACGATCCTACAGCGATGGACTGGCGATCTGTCCAGGGTGTACCCCTGCCTTTCACCCGAAGTGAGCTGGGATAGGCTCCAGCAGACCCCCGTGACCCTGTAGAGGAAATAGCGGGTATAGATGATGGATGGATGGATGGATGGATGGATGGAGACGACCCTATGTGGGTCTGATCGATCAGGCTAGGACTACGTTGCTTGTCACCTCTTTGTTCGTGTGTTCCTGGAGTGGTGACAAGTCTGGTATCCTGCCTCCTGTGGATGGAAAGATATTTCCAGGATTTCTTTTTTTCTTTCATTTAGCAGCTTGAGTTGTTTGTTGCACAGAAGAAACATTGTGATTGAATTTGGTCTGGGAGACTCAGGGCTTCAGAGTGGAAAAAAAGTGTTTCTCTTCATCAAAAGTAGCTAGTGGAAGTAGAAAGGGTACCTGTTCGGGGATGTGTTCAGATGCCTCCCGGCGGACGTGTTTCAGTCACATCACACTGAAATAATGCCTCTGGGATGATCCAGGACTTGCCAGAGAGATCTTATCTCTCACCTGACTTAGGAAGACCCCAGTGCCACCTCCTCAGTGGTTTGGGAAAAGGCATGTCTGAGAACGTCTGCTCGTGGCGTTGTCCCTGCAAGTCAGACCTGGAGAATGGGCAGAAAATGAACGGGTAAAGGTGCTTCTGAGATGTGGGTGAAAACTTGTATTCTAGCAAAAGTACAATCATATCAGCTGCAGATTATCTAAAAGATGCAACTGCTTCCTATTTGTGTATATAACAACAGGTAAGTGTAAAAAAAAAGTGGTTCGAAATGAGAATACCCAAAAAGGCACTGTTTTTGTACAACCAGCATTCTTGTACTACAGTGAAGAGCCACATCAGGTTTATTTTCTTACATCTTAAAAAGGTTCCCTACAAAAACCAGAGCAGACAGCTGCTTCCACTGCGACACTTTCCCTCCGGGCTTACAACTTGTCAGCTAATTTGAGATCTAATGAAGGGACCCGTTCAAATACAAGCAAAGCTGAGTTTGTTTGGACTTCAAAAAACAAAAAGCAGAAAAAGGCTCATCATCCTCAGGCAGCAGACAGTTTAAGGTCTCCTTAATAACCAGCTATTTTGCCAGCTTTCAGAAAGTGTCAAACTCAAGGTGAAGACGCTTGCATCCCCGCCTCGTTGTGACGTGTGTTGTTACACAGCGTCCTTCATAAAATCCCTCAAATACTTCTTAATGCAGTTAGATAAACATTAAATGACTGCCAACCTGAACTGAGGGGCAAGCCTGCTTCTGAAAACAACATTAAATAAATAAATAAATAAATAAATAAATAAATAAATAAATAAAACAAGCTCAATGTGTCACCCTGGGCTTTCCTTTTGGTCTGCTTTTTTCATGTCCCAATACCCAAGATAGTCAGATGCTCTTCAGTCAGAACAAAAGTCAGATTATAGAGGGTTTTAATTACACTGAAGGAATAAGCTAATTAATTATCACTATCAGCGTTATGGAACATCCCTTTAGATAAAGAACATGAATCTAATTATCTGTTGACCTCTCTGTCTCTCTCTTTCTCTAAATAAGCTCCTCAGCAAGCTCCATGCATGAACTTGAAAGCCAACAATTAACACTCAGTAAAATTTTGCAACAATTCATGTTCAGGAGCATTCTTTGTCTCACAAGCACACAGCGAGACAGGCTGAAGCTTTTCCATGCTTGAGATAACTTCACAGCATGGCTCGGAGCTTTGACAGACCCAGCTGGACCGATTCTTCTCTGTGCCACAAAAACAGAGCTTTCCACAAAAAAAACAAAAAAAAAAAACAATGCCAAAGAGCATGAATCACTTCTTTGTATAACTGTGTCATGGACCAACCACTTGCTCACCATATGCTGCTTTGTCTGTCCTCCCAAAGTCCCAGCTCCACTCATCTCCTAATAATTTGTCAAATGCACACCTGGTAAGCTAAATACTCATATTCCTGATATTCATAAATGCACGGCGCCCAGTGGGGGCTTCACTGGGTACAATTCAAATTCCAGCGTCTCTTAGGGTACATGTGAGAGAGAGAGATAAGGAAAGTGTGACTGTGGAAAAGACAAGCAACACAAAAACACTAAGAGGGTGGATGATTTTTCACAGAGCATGATTTCTGAATTTTGAACGGTTTACATTTACTGACTAATAGCTCAACCTCAAGGAGGAAAGGAAAAGGTACTAATTCTTCTTTTGTCTCCTGAGCAGATTCTTGGCTTGGCTAGATATTTCCAGAATTAGACATCCAGATGTTCAGATGTGAAAAAAAACAACCCCAAGTTGGGAGAATTGATCAAAATAAGCAACATAATGAACGGTGAGCATGTGTGCATACAAAACAGACCCGCCTTAATGTTCATCTTTAAGCACCCTAATTGACTTTATCTCTTTGCACTTGTACAATCAGGTTAAGTGCTGATAAATCCTCCTTCTCCTGCTCCTCAGTCCTGTGAATAAGGCCAACATCTGGTCTGAGTTGTTAGACTCATATTATCTCCTCATGCAGTTCTAATCACAGTCATCCCAGCTGGGCTTACAGGAAAATGCTGGATCATCCTGTTTTGATGGACAAGGAGACAGAGTTCTGCTACCAGTTCACTCTGTTTTCTAGCATCACGGACAGACTTTGGCTGCTCTTCAAAGTAAATAACTGAATAATTGTTACAAATTTAATCCAATGTAAATTTGATATACACTGTTTGTGGGCACAATTATATTTCTTGTTAAAACAAACAAACAAAGGGTTTATTGTTACAGATAAAGTAGGAGCTCTGGAAGCTGAACTGCAGCAGATGTGATTAACCAAATACTAACATGTTCCAGTGACGATGTTAGGCTGATTTTCAGCAGTTTTCAGCTACGGCAGCATCTCATTTAGGCATGCTAACGCGACGTTTGTCACGGTATCTCCTATGTAGGACTCTCACTCTATGTCATGCCAGCTCCTCCTCCTCTCCTTAGGTCAGCTTCCCCACTATTTTGATCTCTGGCCTAGACTACAATTCCCAGAATTCACCAGTCACAGTCATCATGGACTGGCCTGTGCTCTCCTCGTTTACCTGATGCGTCTCACCTGCGTCCCTGCCTATTTTAACCGTGTGTTCTCCCAGCATCGTGTGTGTCTGTTTGTGTCACTACATGAGGTCTTGTCTACACCGACTAATGTGTTTCAGTAGTTTCTTTCTACAGTATCATCCAGTGAGCTTATTAAACGTCCTGAATCTGACCTGCTGATTTCCAAACACTTCGTGTTTTTGCATTTGCACTTGTACTTGGTCGACATGATGTACACAGTATGCAAAAACAACAACCCGACTTAGCATAAAAAATCTAAGAAAAAAGATGTCAAAAGATTTAGTTAATTTGAACAATACTTTATTGATCCCTGAAGAGATATTAGATTTAAAAAAAAAAGGTACTGCAACCTCTAAGTCTCTTCAAAGGATCTTCTATAGAACCCTCTGCCTGAAGACTGCTGCCGAATCACTGTGTTATGTTGAGGATGTTCAGGGTTGTCCATGATGTTTTTCATTTTATAAAGTATCCTCCTTTGCACAATCAGCTCCAGAGGCTCCAGAACAGAGCAACCTTCCTTATCAGTTTGTTCAGTCTCTTTAAGTCACTGGCTCTGATGCTGCTGCCCCCCTTCCCAGATGACTGCAGGTGAGACTTCACTCCCAACAACAGACTTATAGAAGCTAGGCTACACCTTACTTGCTCTTTGATCAGGTTTATGCACTTAAAACACCTGGTTAGGTTTACACATTAGGCATTACTTGTTTGGTGAGCATCACTTTCATTGGACTCTCACAAATGAATCTTGAACATGCTGTCCACAAAAAAGAAAAAAAGTAGAAGACAGAAACAGTGCTTGAAAAATCAAACTTCCAGTTGAAATACTTTATAAAACAAAATCACGCTACAAATGAGATTTTTTCATGTCAGATCATGCACAGTTGGTGTGTATGTGCATGGACAGAATCATTTCTGTTTGAGCCCATGTAACATGGGACCTGGCCTTTTTCATGCAGACGTGAAGTCATATTATATTCAGCTTAAAACATACATCATACATTTTGCATGTTCTATTGTAAATCTGTAATCCAAAAATCTGGTCTTTGATCCAAATGTAGTGACCCCTTGATCTGACTCAGTCTGATAAATTATTCAGTCATCTGTACCGGTGTTTTCAGAAAGGATCCATCATGTTTTCTTTATCTCAAAAACAGTCCTTTCAAGTTACACATCCAGGAAAATATATCACAGGTAATGGCTGCATGAAAATGTCGGTTTCTATTATAAATTCAGAGTAAGTTACATTCACAACTCATCTTTCCACAAATATGAAGAAACATAAAAGGCTAAATAGGAGTTGAAATCCAGGAAGTCTATCTTCACTTCAGAACATCAGAATAAATTAATACCTGCAACCTCTCACCAAAGCTAATTCTAAAAGCAGATTTGATCCGAAACGATCGAGGCAGATATACTGTATCTGCTTTCAAATTGTTTCTGAACTCTCAAATGTTTTTTTCATTTAGCTTTTAGCTAAAGGACACTCATTTCTTTATCACCTAGACTGTTCAAATACACAACAAATGCCCCAGGCCAGACTCAGCCCCAGAAATAACTGTGTTGTTACCATGGAGGCTGCAGATCACAGATGTCCTCCAATCACCTAAAGAAAGCTCTAGCAGCTGAACCCAAAAACTTGAACAGGTTGCGACAAGACCTGGCTGAGGGAGACTTTTCACCTACACCTCACTCAGTGTGAATGCACATTAGGAGCACTTTTCCACTCTGCCAGGATCCTGTTGTGTGTAAGATCACACTTCTGTGTTATTGGTTCTCCATCAAAAACTGCCAAGATGCTGCTGCTGCTGGGAGGATGGACACAGCATGTACTGCATGTGTAAATAAACTCTGGAAGGATGTGTCACCCACACGCTCTGGCATCAATTTCCAGTGGTCTTATCTCTCTGATGTAACTGAAAAGCTTAACTTCATACTGTCTTACAACAATGTAAATAAGCAGCGCCATTCCTGAGATGATGTTGAGGCAGAGTCTCTATTACATCTTGCTAATTCACTACATTAGAAAAAAAACCTGTTTGTATGAAAAAAAATAAAAAACTGACTAATACAGGAAGAGGCTTGGAAGATAAAGTGATAAATATAACTTAAATAGCGAGATGATGGCACAGTGTGGTTAGCACAGAACCTGCAGACTTTGTGGATGCTGCTCTAGTTAAAAACGTATTAAATGCATGGGAGACACTGAATAAAATGACTGCAAAGAAGAGACTTAAAGTCAATACTGACTACACGTTTGCCTGGAAGGGCACAAGAATCAGTTTTAGCAATTAGACAAAGACATGTTCATCTACACTCTCTCTTCCCCTGGTCCCTGCCTCTCCCCTGCTCCCTACTTCATCCAATCAATGCCTGAATTTAAGCCATCAGTAACCCCTCTCCTCATTGAAGAAAAAAAAAATGTTTTCCTCACCCTTGCTCATGTCGAAGGCTCTCACCAATAATCCCTTCTCCACTTACCCACCTGTGGATGTTTTCAAATAACTTGTTTAGGATGTCGTCCAGGTTATTTCCATTAAAGATACCACATAATACACCTTTGAGGAAGTTTCTTCAACTCTACCTGAGAAGAAAAACACACCCTACATTACTGTAAACAACACTGAGCCAAAATTGGAAAGCATTTAATTATAAAGCTGCTTAATTAAAAAACAAAAAAAAACAAAAACTCAAATAGCTGTATCCACACCCCACTGTGTGAATGTACATTTGGTTAACAAAATGCCATGATTATGCAGCCTGACTTGTTTTCCTTATTAGAGAGACGATGAACGGTTGTGACACGCTGGCTGCTCGCTCTAAATTGGGCTGTAAGGAACCAATTACAGCTTTGTGGAACAGTTCAGATTCACATCTCCTCTGCCAATCATCATAATGTGTTTTCAGCAGATGACTTAAGTCAAAATTGTGGAGACAATTAATATGACTAAAATGTAAAACTAGATTTCTCAGCCCACAATACTTGGGTGTTATTTTCCTTCCCTAATAATAATAATAATAAAAAAAAAAAAAAGAGTCAAATGAACAAACCTTTATCTCAGCAACTCTGCAATTTGAGTTTACAGAGAGGAGCAAGAAGACGGAGACACAGTTGAGGAAATAACCGTTGGATCCAGAATGGGTGAGAGATGGGCAGCGATGGGTCAAGGTAACAATACAAACAGCAAAGTAACTCTCTTCCTCCTCTGAAGCTTATTTGCAACATACAAAGGCTCAAGATAAGAGACACAGTGAAGCGCATGTGAGAGTGAGAGATAGTTTTCAGAGGTGAGAAGGAGGAGAGCAGTGAGAGGACAGATCCTGTAAAGGAAATGCTGACAATGAAAGGCAAGTGCTCAGGACAGATAATCAGAGCAATCAGGGAACGTCTGGATGTGTAAAATAGCCACTGAGAGATAAGGAATCATTACCTGAAAGGACATGGACTAAGATCCTTTTCAAACCTGCAGACTATACTACAAGTATATACTGACTTTGCCAAAATGTAGAAGAGAACACGGTGCACAGTATGTGAACAATTGTACCATCTGCAGCATACGAAGACACACAGATGGTGTGCTTCCAGAACAATTTCCAGTATGTTTAATAGAACTGACCAGTCTATCTTCCATACTGTGTCCCATATGTGCTACCACAGTGGAAGCCTATCACAGAGATTAGGCAGCCAGTTTACCAGTTTGGAGTATGAACTATAAACGGCATTGTTTGCACAGCTCTGTTTACAGTTTTGGAAAACAACTAAACTGTCTGTTTTCTTTTTTTATTTTATTTAGTTTGAACTCTACCTACAAAAGCATCCTAAGACAATGAAAACATTTCGTGTGTGTGTGATGATTTTCAAATTTGGAAATTTTCCCTCATTTTTAAATCCTGTCCTGGACCTCCAACCTGCTAACGAAAGCTCACCAGCGCCTCTTTTTCCTGAGGACACTGAAGAAGAACCACCTGTCTTCAGTCTTCTGAGAGCATCCTAACCAACTGTCAGTCTGGTATGAGAGCTGCTCTGTCACAGAAGACTACAGCAGGTAGTAAAAACACATCACAGGAACTTCACCCTGCCACTGAGGACGTCAGAGGAAGTGTTGTCTACGTCGAGCTCGCAGTATCCTCAAAGACTCCTCCCATCCCGCAAATGGATTGTTTTCCCTCCTGCACTCAAGCAGGCGCTTCAGAACCCTCTGAACAAGGACCATCAGATTGAGGAGCAGCTTTTTCCCCGGAGCTGTGTCATTATTGAACTCTGACCCCTGACACCAAATATACTCACACCCCTCAACTCCTCACAAACTAAAGACTGTAGCTCACCACTGCACGACTGTTCTGCACACGCACACTTAACACTCCATAAACTATGTACCAATATGCACTAGTTTAGTAAGATTAGGTAGCTACTGCTATTATTTATGTACAGTTTAATGTTGACTTTATCTGTATTAATATCACCTAATTTATCATCCGCCTATTTCCTTTATTGTAAATAATGTTATCGGCCTGTTTATAGTCTACTGACATTTAACGCACATATCCATCTGTATAATATGTTCATAGTTCTCAAACAATCTTTGTGTTTATTTTGCTCACTCACCTGTACAACATATGCTTCCTTCTGTAAATATTATGTATATGCTGTAAATCCTGCCTGTACATACTCGTACATACCACATTATTTATGCTGCATACACTTACTGCTTAGTGCACTTCTGGTGGGATGCTGAACTGCATTTCCTTGCTCTGTACCTGTACATGCATAATGACAATAAAGTTTAATCTAATCAATCTAATATAATCTAAAGAAGATATGTACTTTCATATTGGAGTACGCTCAAATACAATGGTTCCTTCTAACCTACTGACAAACACAAATTTTTTAAAAAGTGTCACCAAGTGTCTTTGAGGCAATTCAAACCAGATACAACCCACACACTTGCGTTGCAGATGAAAAACAGACTTTCATGCATGTTCATGTTATATGCCTCTGCTGTGGCGTTGCTAGTGACTGGAAAGTTTGGTAAAATGAGGAGATATAAATGCAGAAAAAGGAAAAAGACTGACTCCACTGAGAGCAGTGACTTTTGCTGCTCAGAAATGTGCTACTGTCACAACATATATTGTATATGTACAGTATATGCTGGACTGGATTACTGACCCTCATGCTCTGCTGACCATGCTCTAAACTTCATTTTTGGGTTTCAAGTTTAAAGGCTATGATTTCAAGGATGCCCATGAGCAGTTTTGCAGTGGCTCTGTAGAAGATCTGCTAATTAAGAAGCCAGTGTTTCATTAAAAATCCTGTAAAAGGATCCTCTGCAGAAACCAAGCCCTTCTGCGCTCATTTATTGAAGTGAACCAATTATAGAATTTCCAAAACCATTAAAATAAAATATTTAATTTATTGAGTCCGAAGCAGTGGGTTCTATTAGTTTCCAGACACTTTTTTGCTACAGTTAAAAACAAGAGTTTATGGTCAAGAAACAGATTGCAGTTAGAATTTAATCTTACATTGTTTTTCTAAACAATATGATCCTCAAGGTTAGTTTGTAGAATCCTTCTATCCAGCAGACAGCCTCTGTGGAAGTAAGATCCCTGTAACATGGCACGTAACTAAAGCAACACCGTTCTTCAATATACTCCCTTATTTGGTGCTTTGATGACTGCAGTGTCAAGCAGTGTGCAACAAAAAATCCGTCCTTTCTAATTTCTTTTCCTTGAGAAGCAAAACAGCGCATATTTCATGTTATTTTCACACTCATGAAACCAATCTCATGCCCTGCAGATGGGGCCCTGCCATCCATAAAGAAAGCACTCTCTCCAAGATATACTGTATATGTTTCGACACTCAGTGAGGCTGGTCACTTTTTATTTTATCCCTCTCTAAAAGACCACACGTGGATTCAAACCAAGTTGGCTCGGTCCAGCAAGAGCAGTCTGCAGAAGTTCCCGCTTCAAGTTTAAAGGTTTCAGGTTATAAAAGCAGATGCTTTGTTTTCAGTGTGAGCATATTAGCATGTTGACTCTCTGACCAAATGAGGACTTTTACTCACTTCAACCACATATGTGGCCACTGCTTTACATTTTGCTACCATCCATTGCTTGTGTAGACTTATCCACCAAAATTAGTTTGATAATCAGTTGACTAAAGATACATGGAGTTACTTTCATTGCATGTTGTTAAACAATATTTAGGTGGGTATCCAGTGGTTTAAAGTGGCTCTGTGGGACTGTTGGGAGTGAAACTTGGCTCCATGGCCATAGACTGCAGCACTCACACTATATTTGTACGAAAGCCTCCACGCTGACTGTTGGCAACACATCATTCTGCGTCTGTCAAGGGGAGCTGACAGAGACAGAGACTGACAGACAAACTAAGCTACCTGCTAGGGTTGTTTAGGAACACTGTGTCCAACGATGACAACACATTCTTATCATAGCCACACAATGTTCCCAAAGTCGTACATCACATAACATCCCTGAAAAAGGACCCAAGGATAAAGCATATTGAAACTTTTCTTGGCCTCTTTCAAGCTGTATTAGTATTGTAGAGCTGCAGTCTTACTCTTCATAACCATAAATCCCCCCAGAAGTTCATATATTGAAAAAGAAGCAGCTCAGGGCAATTGAGTTAAACACTAAAAAATACCTCAGTGTTTGCTTTGTTTGAAACACCAAAATACAGTATCTGTCAAAGCATGTGATGAAGGTTCTTTTTAAGATTTAGGGTTCACAATAGTGAGAATAGCAGAGGAAATTTGGGGTATCAGGATTTGAATATTTCAAGCACTGAGCTACTAAATCTTTTGCATCTTGTGTCACGTTTATTCTGTGCAAACATGCAGCTATTCATCAAATAGCAACATGCACGCTCAGACACACTTCACATGTCATCGGTGGACTGCTCACCTTAATACATTAAAATAAAATGTGTGCATTGCAAAGCTGTACGCGTGACTGATTGTACATTCTGTACAATTTATTACATTGGACCAGCCAGTTTTATGTATGAAAAGAAAAATTAATTAATTAATTAAAAAAAAAAACTCTCTCTTCAAAGCATGTCAATTTGCATACAGTATTCTAATGGAAGGTTTGTAGCAGAAAAGAGAAAATCTAATTTAACTTTGTACTTCAGAAATCTCAGAAGCTACAAGAAGGGAGCACCAGAAAAAATATTTCACTAATAAAATATGAAAAAGGCAAGAGTGCATAATCAAATATAACGCACTCTTATATTTTCTTGTGCTGTGTGTGCGCTGATGTTGTAAGACCTGTGTAGTCACATAAGTTTTTTTTTTTTAATCATTTGGGGCACTCTATACCTATTATATCTGTGACATGGCATTATAGAGGTGTAAAATAAACAAACAACCACATGAAACCGCACAAAATGATATTTGCAAGATTAAAGACTAGTCAAACGTGCAACATCTCCTGAGGAAACCACATGCTGGAGATCAGTGTCAGTCAGTGACATGGCCTGACTGAGATAAGTTATTATATCCCCATGATAACCTCCAGCCAGATGGCTCTATTGACAAACAGGGTTTCTCCATGACCTTGTCAGCAGTGAAGGCACATTTCTCTCTTTAGTTGCGTGCAAGAGCCCATAAGATAGTTGTTTTTCTGATTTGCAGCAATCAACTGTAGCTTAGGGCAAACAGCTACATGATGAAAGAAATCCAAACCAACAAACTATGCTTATACTTGTACAAGTCAACTTTGACTGATTTGACAGCTGATTTTTGGCATTTACTAAGAATTATATGAGCTTGCGAAGGCTTTGTTGTCTCTTTTGTGCACAATATAAAAAGAATTTGTATGTTTTTCAATTAGCGTCTGATCTTTACCTACATATCTGTACTGGAGTATCAACCCTCGGTAGGTCCGTCTGAGGAGAAGCATACTTATTGTGACACAAGCTTAATTATAACTATGCACATGTGGCCCGCCCCTGGCAGCATTTGGGTCATTTTATGAGACAAGACACAAGGTCTTTTTGTCAGCAGTGAAACCATTCACACGCAGCACATTTGCTCTCATTCAGTTGCGAGCAGCCCAAGCCATCTGCTGCCTAACACATAACCATCTTGCACTATGGCCCAGCCAGGTAGGGCAGAACTGGTGCAGCCTTATCATTTATACCCAGACTGCGATGAAGCCTGTTTTTAAATGTTCATTTCTGTAATCTTTGTTTGTGCAGCGTATTGAATATTATACACAAATTTTATGCGATTTACAATGACACTCCGGCCTCATTTATGGGGGAGCAGAATAAGGGAACTTGGGATATGAGGATTTACATTACTATGCAAATCAGAATCCCAGGACACAATGAACAGGGGGACCTCTGCATCTGTGTGTTTGTTTAAAGCAGTGTCTGTCTTGCATTTTAAGAAGAAAAAAAGAAAGGAGAAAAAAGGTAATATCATATTCTGTCTGTACTCTCAGCTTCTGTTACTCTTAAGAAGAAATAAAAAGTAACATTGTACTTTCAGATGGTTATAATATGTCAAAACATGATGTTAAAACATGGCAGAACATAAACTATTAAAGTATGAAAATTTCCCATTTTTCAAAAGTGATGTTAATTAAACCTGAAAAGACTAATTGACTGAAGATAAATCCACAAGTCAATCAATAAATGTCAATAGATTTTGACTTTGAATATAATTAATTCCTCTGTTGTATAAATTGAGGTATGGGGCTAGATAGCATCTGATAAATTTGTGAATTAACTGCTTTCTTTAATGTTTCAATGTTTTGTTAATATCCAAATGTTTAGAGCAACGCCACATAACTTTGCCTGTTGGCCATGGAGTACTTTATGTATCTTTATGCTCCAGCCTGGATCACTTTGGCAGCAACATGTAAGTTACAACAATGCATAACACATATAACCACATAAGAATTAGACAAATTTCATAGGTTTTCTGAAGGTTCATTATTGTGATGTAAGCATTACATTACATCATTCTGATCAAGTCTGTCCATCCATTCTCATTTCTGATGTCCTTGCTAAAACATTTGAAGCAGCAGAGCTGAAATGAGGACTGATGGAGCTCTTATAAAGCACCTACGACCTTCAGCGAGACAATGCTCAGCTAATTGACTACAGCCTTAGGGTTGCTGGGGCTTTGTCCAAGCTGGGTCCTGGGGGTCCAGAGAAAAGTTAGTCCGTCCAAAGGAGTGCAGGCCAACCCGGAGTAGCCAGCTGTTCCAGCTGCTGCCAGTGCAAGCAGTCAACACTGTAGAGGCCATTCACTGGTTAACCCAGGTAAGAGCCTCCAACTACGGGCAAAGGTTAACTAACCCTTAAAGGACAGCTCACAGCCAGTTGCAACAGCACAGCAAAACATATATTTAAAATAAAAATGACAATGCTTTGTTTGGTCTTTTTTTTCACAGCTAAAAGTCAACTCAAGACAGTGCTAAGAGCTAAGAGGCTAAGAGTGATGACAGCTAATAACCATAGCCCTCCATCAAACAAAAGACCACAACCCTAATCATGCATAAATGCGCATCTTTATATATACATTCACCTAATAACAAAAAAAATTATAAACTCTTGCAGTTCTTGAAATAGTAGCCAAATTATTCAATAACAAACATAAATGTTGCTTAAATTTGCAATTTCCGTAATTTATAATTTGTGCAAAACAAGTGTAAACATCATACCATCACAACAGCACAGTATCTCAAGCATGATCAGTCTTAGAGTAACTATGTGAAAGGGCATGCTAATGCAAAGGAGACTAGTTTTGACTGGAAGATTAGCATGAATGATTTTGACTTGAAAAGAAAATAAAAGCCAGAGAAGTAGGAAACCAATGAATAGAAGAAAAATAACAGTATCTGATAAGTGAAAGCCCGTCTGTCTGTTTGAAAGAATATGTACACACAGATGAACTGATGTCTTCATTTCCTGGTAAAAACATTTTATTTTTCATCAGCACTAAATGCACCTGGTTAATTGTTTGTGCTGCAGGTCAACTCAAATAGTACTTTACATACATAATTTCTAAAGTAATTTTAAGTTGCAGGAATGTCCATATATGTTGGTTTGTGGATAAATTGAACAACTTTGAGATTTGGGGGAAAATACACTTATAAGAATAAAAAAAGATTTGTGTGTCCCTTAATTAAGGAATACACACACACACACACAGAAAAACTTACACAGAATCCATGATTTACATTAATTCCTAGAGACATATACTAACCAGAACTATGGTGACTGCTAACGGCTTTCGTGTTCACCAGTGAGGGAAATTCACCTAATGTCAACACTGCAATCTTGACTTTAACTCCAAACTCCTCCAACTTACCCACACTGTACGGGCAGGTCACTTTTGACAACTGTCTTTTGAACCAGTCCAAGTTTGATACGCTGATTTGAAGTCTTTGAAAATGAATGTGAATAATGATTATTATTTAAATATTCAGTTCCATTGGCTCAGAGTTACAGTAATGTTTCTTTTTCTGTGCAGCAGCAAACTGGTGTAAAATTTCTTATAATTCCTGCCACTAAACTGGAGCTGCTCCAATTTGAGTTTTTGAAAAGCACATAATTCCACTTGGCTGGAAAATGGGTCATTTCCCAACCGCTTCAGTTTACCTTCGAGTGAGCCATTTTGCCAGATTCAATTATTAAAGGCTGCACATGTCTACTTTCAAATTTCAGTGGCTCAGATCAGCATGCGAACAGCCTCGCAGAGACAAGTTCTGCTCTGATTTCAGATCAGAAAAGGAAAGCCTCTAAACTGAATTAAGATGTTGACGTGGCAGTTTTCAAAGCGAAGTGATGCAATTGAACATCCTCTGTGATATATACTCATCTCCAGCCCTAAACTAAACTAAACTAAACTGTTACTGCAAAGTTGGCGTTCTTTTGGCATGCAGTTGTCCAATCTAAATGGTAATTTGGAAGTCTCAGCAAAAATGCTTGTTTACTGGAAGACAGTTACTCAATACCAAAACACATGGTGCAGTAAGAAGGTGGGGATCTGTTAAACTGTCATGAGACAGAATGCAAGAATTTAGTCTGGAAGAATTCATGTGATAAACAATATATTGTCCAAGGTTGCTGCAGTTACAATCCAGGGATGAGATGATGTAGTCTATACATCAACATATATTCTTGTTTTCTATTGTTTATCTTCATCCAGAAGCCATCTCCCTGCTCAGCGTACACTCTTTTTCACTCTTTACCCATGTATTCCCATGTACTTTACATTCATTCCATATTCAAAACACACGCAAGTCCGGTGTTTTGAAGTGTCCACAGGTATAAATTGTCCATTATCTTTGTAATAGCTCTGATGGATGTGTCCTGTCCAAGGTGCCTTTCACCAAATAGCTGCTGGAAGAAGACTGACTCCTCATTCAAAAGTCTGGAGAATTTCTTCTCTCTCACTTTTCTCTCACTCTCACTTTTTAGCTTTAATCTGTTTTTGTTTTTTTAAAGACTTTCATGGTATAAATTTAAAGTGAGAATGACAGCAGCCAAAGGAACTATCTTAATCTTTACATCACTGGATGGACAAAGTCAATAAAGTAAAAGCATGATTTCATGGTCCATTTATATAATGTCTTCTGCTGCTGTTGCCTGGTTTTCTGGTCAATTTAAGAACTAATTCTGTAAGTAAATGGCAGTTTTAGTGATGCTTCAAAGCGTAAAGATACGGATTAATGGATTTTCTTTTTCTTTTATTATTTTTTTATAATTGCACACAAAACAGCTAATGTAAGTACTTAATCTGCCTCAATCACCACAGCATTTCATGGTTTCTGTAAAAGGTAGCTTCAATGTTGCTTTTACAATGTTTAACCTATTAGGGGATTAATGAGGTAGGCATTTCATTTCACTAAAAATAAATATTTTTAAGGTGCTCCAATGCAGTCTCATTCCAGATTGTTTAACAGCTAAAAAGGAAGCATTTCCACAATTTAATCTAAAAAATTGGGACATAACTACAATTTCTGGTCAAGTCTCCTTTTTGAAATCATAAGATCATATATATTATCCAAAACTATCATGCATGCTTAGAAATGGTAGAATTTCCAAGGCTTTGCAAAGTGCAAGATGCCTTCGTATTTGTTTTTATAAAGCAGTAACTAGAGTGACATTAGAGAGCTACAATAAATAAAAGTAGGAGTTGAAAGATGGCATTACACCACGTTTTATCCTCACAGATAAAGATGACCAAGTCTGAGACCCATCTGGCTCAGTACTGTTCGGGATCTTTTCCTTTTTCATTTGCTGTCAGTTGCGAGTCTACGCATCACTCTTTTATTTGAAACTGGGTTGGAGGATTCCCATCGTGGTTGTACAAACTGGCAATATGCTGTAATATTTCAATCTCATGATGATTCA
>JBAMYA010000007.1:7468057-7478580 GCA_037176975.1 Arrhamphus sclerolepis | reverse complement strand
GGATCCTCCCGGAGGAGCTAGAGGAGGTGTCTGGGGAGAGGGAAGTCTGGGCGTCCCTGCTCAGGCTGCTGCCCCCACGACCCAGTTTCGGATAAGCGGAAGATGGATGGATAAAATAAATTCTACTGTATGGCTAGTTTAATTTTCTTCTACACAGTAACTGACCTTTAATCCTATGCATACACATTTAAATCTTTTCTTAATTCTCTTGCCTTCCATGCTCAGGATTACTCTGGTTTCCCAAAGCAAAACCAAAATCATTTTGGCATATTACTAGAATATTACCCATTCAAATGGTATGTATTAATTATGTAAACTGTTAATAGACATATTTTATTATTAATAATGAGATCATCTCATTGTGCTGTTACCTTTGCCATGATAGTAGCATAGGACTTATAGAGACCGTCATTTCCATTCCTTCTGTGAACGACAATAGAAGTGTATATCAGAGTATGGAAAACTGAGAAAACCTCAAACACTTCTGATTACACTGTTGAACACGTCGCAGTACGAAAACACCCTCAATCATGGATAAAGAATGTGGCACTGAACTTGTTCTTTCTTGAAATCTACCTAATTTGATTGCACATTCGTGGTAAAAGTACAAAAGAAGGTGCTCCCTGACAAATAACAAGAGTTCATTTATAGTTAGACATCATATTAAATTACATTTCATTTAAAGTCATATAAATCTCGGTACATAAAAGTGCATTGTACTGTATTTGTAAACCAAATAATCTATGAATAAAAAACAGCACTTAAATACATAAAGACGCTATTTCAACATGCAAAATAAGGACTAAGAAATGTTAGACTAATGAGATTTCTATATTCCTGATGTGCACACAACATTTAAGTGACAAAGCAATATAAATTGTTATTTGAGTTAGTGTCCACAATTTCAATGGAACAACTGTCGGAGGAAAATAAATACTACTTGTTCCAGAAAACATTTCTGCAGGTCCCTGAGAGACCTGACACATATTGAAGATATAGGGCTTCTAGAGAACAATGATAAAAGGTATATGACAATAAAAAAAAAGAAAAAAAAAACAATCACACTTCTGACCAATTTTGTATTGACTTTCCTGTAGATGGATTTGATCAGTAATAAAAGCAGAATGGAGTTTTCACTGCATGTGATATTGCGTATTGAACAAACACCTGCTTTCCGTCAGGGCGCCTCGACTGAAGAGCGTAATGAGTTGTTGGAGGGGATCAATAGGCTTGGCATCATCTTCCACATCCTTTATTTCCCCTTTGTCACTTTCACGAAGTGTCATCTCTCCTGCCTTCTGCAGTTCAGGGAGAGATAGCAAAGCATTTCATTTGTGTCCTTAAATGATATTACACACTGGCCATCCATGGTTATCTCCAGCCTCTTACGGCTGACAAACGTTTACACACATCACTGGAAATACTCAACATAATACCACATTTAAATTACGTGTTCATGTTTATGTGCACAGTGAAGACAAACTTCAGCTTCTGCAGAACATACTGAAAAAGCAACGTTTTATTGCCTTGAGAAATTGTTAAATGGTAAAAACATGCAAAATGTCACATTTCACCTATAAAATTGATAACTTGTTCAAGAAAGGAATCTTTGGAAGAGGACTAAGTGTACAATTTAAAGAAAAAGAATAAGTTTGACTGGAATTTGTATTCAACCCTAAACTGAATGTAACTTTAAATTATATTTTGCAGCGAAGGTTGAAAAAGAAATTGTGCCTCCTACCTATCAAACTGCCTTGCCTCAACTGTCTTACCTTCAAAATATAGTCATGTTTTACTCTTATAGGTTACAGTACTATTTTTAACTCAAACCGATAGCTACAACCTTCCTTTTCAACTCACAGATAAATCCTGCACAAGTAACTCCTCAAAGCTGTGGTCTTCAATTGATATCCAGGATTTATTGTACCCTTGGAGGAAGAGGTTGACAGCTCGATGCCTGGAGCGAAAGCGGATACGGTGGAGAAATGTGAGGAAAAGCTTAAACTAAAAGAAGACAGTACAGTAGAACGACAGCAGAGCTTTCCCTGTTTTCACAATAATCCATCATTACTCAGGCTCATGGGTAACAATTGTCAGAATCACCACAGAGATTGCAAACAAGTGAGTTATGACAGCAGAACATAAGGGAGATTGACGTATGAACAATATGTACAAACACAAACATTATTTATGACTCATAAACTGACGCATATGAAGAAAATGTGAAAAATGTGAAAAATAATTCAGACCATGCGTATGCAAAACTTAACAGAATCTAAGGTGTGAAGGCCCAGGTGTTTTTACCTTGGTAAGTTGTAAAGGGGAGTCATCCGTAGACTGGCCACCACTGCACGTTTCCTCTGTTTAGATAAGACCATGTGCCGTGCAGGTTTCTTATTTCTCTGTGGGTGCTCCACCTAAAAACCAAAAGACATCTAAAGTGCATATGAAACTTCACTAACCTGAAGCACAGTAAATCGGGTTATGCTGAAAGACAACACTATAGTCCACTGCCAGTTACAGTGCACTTATAATAATAAAACATTTGTCATGTACAAATGCCAATCAACATTATAAAGAGGAGGCTGCTATACACCAGTGGTTTTACAATATAATTAGTACAGAAAAATGCACAGTTTAACATAACATCTATTTAACCATTCTCTACAACAATGAGAACATGCAAACAGCAGCTGAGAAATTACCTTGATAACGTCCAGTGCTATTGTGAGCAGATGAATTGCTTTTATGTGCTTTGTCTGCAATTGTGTCAGCAGACAAGCTATGTGGAGCTATTTTCTGTGAGTGTTTATTTGTCAGAATCAAAATGGAAAGAGTTACTGAATGTCAAGGCCTTCGAGCCAGATAATCAAGACAAGAGAGGTTTTACTTGGACTGTTACAATAAGAGTTCTTAAAAACAATCAGAAGTGAGATAAATAGAAAAAAGCTGCAATAAATTTGAGCATGGAACAATTATCTTAACAGAGCTGAAAGAGACACTAAATACTGCCTTCACTTCACTTCACATAACCGAGAAAACACAATTTTAAGTCTTACGACTGAACAGGACAGGTGCACTCGATGGTGCTCTGTTTACAAATTGCAAGACCACACACACACACACACACACATATATATATATATATTTATATATACACACAGAGAGAGAGAGAAAGAGAGAGGGAGAAAGAGAGAGAGAGATATAAAATGAATGGTAAAGCTCACCTGATCAAGGTAATAAAGAACTCGAGCTATTTCCAGAATCTTGTCCACAGTTCTTTGTGCGTCAGTGATGACCGCGTCCTGCGTTTGGTGTTCTGCATAAAGGACCTCCTGCCTGACGCTGTTTGATGCCTGTAAAGAGACAGAGGAATAGTGAAATTTATTTATTTATTTTTGTTGTTCCAGGTTACTTGTATCGGAACCAAATCAATCAAAAATGTTTTAGAGATGTGTTGGAAAGGTCTTGCTTGTCGATTCATCTGACTAAAAAAAGAGATGTTGCGACCAATAAAATAGAAACGCATAAAAGGATACATGGGGGGAAAAAATTCAAGCTTTTACTTCAGAATTTTGTTTTCAGAAACTGCTTTTGATATCTTGGGTTTGTCTACATACATATAAAAAAAAAGACCTAAAGCTCAACATCTTACAGCAGAAAAACAAATTCATGCAAGAACAGACTATTCAAAATCAGTATTAAATGTATGCTTAAATACTTTAATTCTAATTAAAAAGTAGAACTTTTCATCACTAATGCATTATGAATTCAAAAGTTATTAATAAACATATCTATCACTGGCTCATGCAAGTGGAAATAATCCCTGCATATTATGTACAGTGCAGTGAAAATGTCACATTCATGTCTCCAGTGAACAATGAGTCACTCAATTTGATTATTAAAATAACTGCTTTGGGTTTTACAAGCCATGAAAGCATTTTCCAGTTAAATTTACATGTCACACTCATCTTTAAACAGTTCCTTCAGTTCACTGAGGCTTGTTAGCCCTAGTTTATGCACAGCTGGTTCATGCTGCAGCATTCCAGTCTGGTTGAGCTCTGAACAAGGTCACTGCAACACCAAGAGAAACATTCTGTTGTAGATTCGTTTAGATGTTTTGTGCTTTGGATAAGTGCCCCATCCATGATCTCTTAAAATCACGACCTAATTTCAGCCAAGCTTTCCCTTTCCTCCTTGGTGTTGTGTTAACGCACCTGAACGTTCAAGACTTGCACACAACCCAAATGTGTTAAATGTTTCTGCATTTTGTCTTGGATTTTCTTCAGTAAATAATGAAAATATGTTGTCAATCGCTTTTCTCCTGAGGTTGTATATACCTAGTTTTAGGGCCTGATAAACCAGATTATTCTTTTATGTCCTAAATCATGAACAGTACAATCAACAGATGGGTGTTCCACACCTTTTGTTATCAATGTTTTTCAGTAAACACGTTTCAGCATATTCTTTCATCTTGTTCTGAAAGAGGCTCATCCAAATACAGTCATATCACAGAATGAAACATCTCAAAAAATAAAATATAGTGACAGACCTGTTTCTGAACATGTGAAAGGCAATGGAAAATTTGCTCTCTGATGTCATCCTCAGTGTTTTTCTGTGGAGAACAATAATTGTAAACATTCAATACACTATGGAGGAGTTTTTGACAATTGAGCTTATTTGACCATATTTTCCACATTTCCAACTGACCTGACTATAACCATTTTTAGCCAGCACAATAAAGCTCTGGTCGCATGGAAAACAAGCCCCGAGTCCCACAGGGACCAACCTCTTCACGGAAGCCACAATAAGAGAGGTGTGTGCAGAATAAAGATCCCCCTTCCTCTTCATCTTCCTCTTCTCACGTTTGATCTGAGTACCAAGACATATTGAAGATATATAGTTGTTATTTTGTTTTGTTTTTTTGTTTTTTTTTCAACCTGGCAGCTGCTAGTTATGTCCAAGCTTTACAGAGATAATCTTATTGTGCGTTAACCCTACAATTGTAGATTGAAATTATATTTGAAGCTGACCTTTGACATTTTGTCACTGGAGATCAAGAAAGCCAGATTGTTGATTTCATTTTGGACAACATAATTCTGTTCCTCCCATTTGAAATGCTATTGTTGGAAGAAGAAATAAGAAATGAAAAAGAAAAGCAGGTGAATGCAACGTGCAATTTCTGAGGGACAATGTTTACTTGCATATTTCTGACATGAAAGGAAAAAAAAAAGTGTTGTTCTCACATGAGATTTAGCCCAGAATATAAAGACCTCTGCCACCATGCTGAACAGCTGCTCTGCCTCAGGGATTGGATCTTTCAGCCATCTGGCTCTAAGACATGACAAAACAAAACATATTAACATCACAGAATTTATTCCTGTAAAGCTGAGCTGAGCTGAGCCCACAATGATATAACCACTTGCACGTGCATGTATGTAATTTTATGGTTTTCTTGATCTTAGATGAACCATTTGTATAGTTTCCTCTGGTTATAGGACTAAATCATTTTTTCTTGATGTTAAATTCTTAACAAACATGAAAAATGGAAAATGTCTTTTAAAGGTTTCTGAAGAGCCTGAGAATCCAGCTGAACTACAAGGGAACCATAAAATATCCTCCTAGTAAAACCAGGTTCCACTTCCTCTTGAGTCTAAATATGCTTTAATTTACTCCTAGAAGTTATGGCTCCAGACAGTAATCTTCCTTCTTTAAACTAATTTAGTTAAAGCCTTACCGATTAGAATCCACAAATTGAATGAGAAGAGGATAGAAGGCATAGAGGTCTCGGACAAGCACTGTGTACTTCTCCTGTATCTGCAGCTCTGCTTCAGACGTAAAACACCCCTCAGCTTTTGTCTTCTCCTCTTCTAACAGAACGCACTCTGTTCTTTTCCTCAGTTTCTCCATCAGGGGCAGGAAGTGGCTCTTTAAAAGCTCAGGGGGGGCTTTGCATATGATTGTCTGAGAAAAAACTGAGATTGGAATGACAGCTCTTAATGACATTACTGATTTGAAGTAGGGAAACGTATCCATGTAAAAAGCACAGAACTGTATGTGATTGAAATACCTGCAAGCTGTTTCATCCAGTGTCCCTGGCTAGCACCAACATGGTTGTGGACGATGCGGAGTATGTGGCCAAGTAGGTCACTAGCATGCTGAGGAACGACACAGGTAAAGACTGGGCTATCTTGCACGCCCTCAGGGCCCCAGTTCCACCAGTGGGAAATGTAGCTGCACAACATGGGCAAAGTGACCTCTGCAACATGGATGTATTCAGCTTGGTGAGCTCCAGCACCAGCACCTGCCAACTCTTCCACTTGCTCCAATGCCTGTCCCAAAGAAGGCAGGAGGGGGCACATATCATCCACCTGATCTGGCAGTCCCTGATCTGATGGAGGAGAGAGCTGATTTGACAGTGTCCAAGAGATTTACTGGGCAATCTGGAAAACAACTGTTTTACCTCTTATCTCAGTGGCACTCATGGTATTGTAGATGGAATATGGATTGTTTTCATTTAGAGCTGGCTCCAAGAAGCAAACAGGAAAAGCTCCAGTCAGTGCTGCTAGACATGTGCCTGCTGCTAACCTCTGCCTGTGAGGAAATACAGTGTTACAATTCTAGGACTTTATTTTATTTTAATCACAACTGTTATGAACAGCACAAACAAAAACAGCACAGGAACATTTTAGTTTCACTAAAAACACACACACAAAAGACAATACTGGCATGAACACACTCTCAGAAATCACACAATATAAACATTAATTACCCCTCTATATAGATGCTGGTGCTGGTTCCGAGAGAATAAAGGATGTTCAAGATCCTGTAACAGGATGCCTGGATACCACCAACTGGAAAGACAAGGCAGTGATTAAAGCTGAGAAATATCTAATGATGTTGAGCTAGACAAGCTGGATGCCTGGTGATTCAGGTGATGAAAGACTTGTGGAGGGTTGGATGTTAGCAAGAGGGAGAATATGCTCCTGCTGCTCTGTAGCCATAACTAAAAGTCTTAATGAGAACTGATTTCAAAGATGTGGAAGGGTCCCCAAATGATTTCAGGGGTGTAGAAACCAGCTGTTCATCAAACTCCTTAGCACAGAGAAATAAATGAATGAGTAACCTTCATTTGGAACTCTGTGTATTATTACAAATCCTTCCATGCTTGAAAACACCATGAAAGGTAACTCTTACCCAAGACTTCCGGTCCGTAGTTTTGGTTCCCAAGATGGTGGAAGAGGGAAGTGAGAGTGGGTAGAAGAATGGAGGTTATGTAGTTGACAGACTTTGTCACTCCTCTGGACAACTGACCCCTGCTCTGAGGCACAGATACCATGCTCTCAGAAAGCTTTTCCATGGTCATCTCCAAATCAGCTGCAGCTCCTTCAAAAAATGAATGCAGAGCTGTCTGGATAGACTCTGACGCTGATTTTATTAATGTCCTAGGAAAAGAAATAAAAATATTTATGAACTGAAGAAATATTTGAATAATTTTGTTTGTTATTTTTGATGTAAACAAAAACACAAATAAAGCATCGTGATTCATGGTGTTTCTCTCCAGGCTAAAAGGATGCCTAACACAGATTACATCATTGTCTATGTTTCTAAGCAGGAGAGCAATTCAGGCAGTGTTATATTAATGACAGCTACCTGGCATCAAGAGCTTGAGTCAGGACGCAGAGGCAACTTGCAACTGATGAGACTTCGCTTCCTGAGAAGACAAATATGCATAACATTAAAAAAATATGTCTGCAAATGTACAGATATAACACACACAGCGGTAAAGCAGAACAAAGTTTTCATACAAATCTGTTAACCTTAATATTTACATCTCGAAAAACAGGACAGTGGTGAACCACCAAAGACCGACTCATGCAACAAGAAACGACTACTATAATAAATTATTCCCTAAATAAAGTTTATTAACACAAACCCTTACCAATAAGTGAGCTGTGTCTTGCAAGAGCTGCAAGCTTACAAAAGAGGCTAAAGCACGTAAATGAGAGAAAAGAGAGAAATGGAAAATGCATTACAGGACATAAAAACAGAGGACTTATGGTACAGTATGATCAAAGTTTATATGCACACAAATTATTTAAGAGGTTGGAAGAATGTTGTAATACTACCATCACTAACACAAGAACAAAACATATAAAAGTGTAAATGTACTGTGTTACGCAAGTAGCATTTGTTTTGTAAGATGTGACAAATACCATGCAACCATCTCCTTTTCCTTTTTTGAGGCATGGCTTCGGTTGTCACTCAAGCCAAGTGAAATGGACAGGAAATGCAGACGATGGGTTTTCATATATTGTTCCAGAAGTGGAAGGACAGCCTGGCACACAGATAAAAAAACAAAAAAACAAAACACAGATCAAGCATAACATTATGACTTCCCACTTAATAATGAGTAAGTTCCATTTGCTCTCTCTAAATAGCTCTGACCAGTCAGGGACAAAGAGCATCTGTGTCCTGCGGCGTCTGGTACTGGGACGTGATCAATAGATCTTTTAGGCCCTGTGGGTTCAGCAGCAGAGTTTATGTGGAAGGGATAGCTTCCCCCCGATGCCATTAAGTCCCATCAGATTGTTGTCTGTGGGGTGTTAAGACCAAACAAAAACAATTTTTGCTGTGTTCTGGCCCACTGCTACCATGTTGAGGGAATAATTGGTCTGATTTTTTTTTTTTCTGTAGGTACCAACTGCCAAATAGGGAATTCCAGAATGCAGGATTCCCCAGCAGGTTTCCCCAGCAGAAAAATATACTGTAACAAGATGAGCATGTTACCTGTCAGTGGTCATAATGCTATTCTGTGTGAAATCAAATACTTTAGGTGTGTGCCTATTTGTCCTACTGCTCAATATACAAATTACTTACAGAGAAAATTTGTTTTTGGCCTCACAATTACTTAAAATAAATGTTAACCAATCTACTCAGACATTAAATGTGCTGTGATCGTAACTAGAGTTCAAGAAAATAACTTGTCAGCGAATGAACACTTTCAGACTTTACCATTAGATCCATTTTGTATGAAGTACTGGCAATTCACAGACTAATTAATAGACAGACGGACTGCATGTTTGTATACAAGAGACTTGTCTGAGAGACAGAAGTAGGGTGTAGAGATGAGAGGCATGACTGTTCATAGTCTTGGCTGACTCGGTATGACTCAGTGGGGCTCATCAATGTAAAATAAACCCATTTCATTGATGCTTCCTTGGAGGCGCAGCAGTGTGGGAGGCTTTAATCTATGTCCTGATGGCAATCGAAACACCCACATGGATTTCCAAATTGGTTAAATAAATTACACAGCCACAAAGGGTTTCTCTTATAGGGGTTGCCCATGACAACCATCTAACAAAACTAATTAGAAGACCTAAATTAAATGAGGAAAAAAAGGCTAATAAGAAGAAATAAAAGGGTATCAGAAAAATGAAATTGGACAGAGCCTAGATCAATGTCAGAGATTTTCTTTAATAACATAGTGGACCGGCTGGGTTTAGATAAACACTTGAGTTGAGGCAAACCTCCTGAAAGAAAATGATTGGCTGCTGGTTTGGGGTCCTCTCTCCTTTGGACATCTGTCCTCTGGTCTGTATCATTTCTGGAAGGAAATGCACAATATTAAATTATCCCCAAGAAATCAGAAGAAACTTTTCATAAAAATACCAAAGTGATGCTGAAAATTACGTGATGTATAAAGTATAATAAAAGTCTTTGCATGTTTTCTTGTAAAAACTGTCACTAATTAGTCTTATATACATCAAAATGTAAGTGGTGTTTTCCACAATGTGGGGTAATTTACATTCAAAACAATACCGTATTACCAAGTTTCAACATGTTCTCTTGTGCCTCGTCAGTGTGAGACAGCATTCGCTGCAGGAAAGCAAATCCGAAGCTGTTGGTTGCGGCTGGGAAGTCCATTTCCACTGACTTTCGATCCCTTCAGAGGAAGCGAAATCAACACAGTTATCAGTGAGCTTGTATGGTTAATACTGTGTAATCTTGACCATGTGTGTTTGTGAAAGACATAACAACAGAAAAAAACAGAAGTAATACATTTATCTTGTACAAAAGAATTCTAATTGTTTTGTGGGTACAATTCCAAGTTTAAAAAAAAGGAAGAAAGAAAGAAAATGGAACACATTTCAAGCATATTTTGACCAGTACTCACCTCCACACAGTGTAGCCATTGAGCAGAAGGAACTTTAATATTTCCTGGGCTCTCTCTCTGAACTTGGCCTTCTCCTTGGCGGTCAGGGTATCATAGGGCACAAGCATTGAATGGCCACCCTCTCCTGAGAACACAAAAGGGTCAGAAGCAAAAATTTTGCAACACTTTCTGTGAATTCCTGATAGGAGAGATGACATTACAGGCCACGGCATAGTACCTTTACTTTCAAGTTCTAATTTCTTAGTCTTTGCCCAGACATTGTGGTAGTTTTCAGCCAACTGTTCAGCCATAGCCTAAAGACAAGAATACTACCTGGTTTATTCAGGGGCAGTAAACAATGTAAGTT
>JBAMYA010000007.1:7455236-7467957 GCA_037176975.1 Arrhamphus sclerolepis | reverse complement strand
ATATATATATATATATATATATATATATATACACACACACACACACACACACACACACACACACACACACACACACATCTAGAACATAAAAAGTAAAAATTCCAACTGAGATAAGAATAACTCAAAAACACCTATATAAATAAATAAATCTCAATATAAAAATGGAGAAAATCTGAAGTACCTGGTGACCTGATTTGCCAGACGTGTTTGGAGTAGCAAATCTCTGTCTGGCAGCAGGCTGTCACAGATGAGGTTCTGATTGGAGCGCACGGCCACACCATGGCACACACACAGAGAGCACAGCACCTCCAGCACCTGTAACCAAACCTGTCAGCACTTCATGCAACAGCAACAGCCCAATAAATGGAAAATGATCAAGCGCCTGGCAACAGATTGTAAATAGCTCATAAAGCTCTTTATGCTACAATACTCGTCTCAGTGTTCCTGCATCAGAAAAACAACTGCATGAGCTCAAGGACACATCTTGAGAGACCTTTGTACCCAGACAAATCTGCATCTTTTCATTACATCTTTTCTATATTTAAATTATATAACAAACAATAACTGCTGATTTTGCTTAGATTTCTAATAAAGCATGCACAGTATTTCTTGTGCAAAACTAACACTAAATCATTTAATTTATTACCTTGTTGTTGCGTCCATGCTTGTCTAAAAATGAGAGGATACATTTAATGTGTTCATCTCTGATGACATTTAGTGCCTCAGGACTCTCCACTAGGACACAGTGCAGAACCTCCAAGACTCCTGTAAATGTAAATGCATATTATTTCTGTATCTGAAGAGTAGGTTTAGTGTTGACAGTCTGGAAACTAAAATATATCACATTCTAACTACTCCAAAAAACATGACTGGAAAAGCTTATGTATGGTAATATAATGTGTTTTCAGTGTAACATAATTATAGAAATTACCAGAAGAGGCCTCCAGGTGGTCTAACTTGCTAATCAGCCAATCTACAGAACCTGAAAAATGTGCACAGTTTGCACGGTTTCCCCGGAGCAGAGCAGCTGGGGGGGAATTCAGTTTAGTATATTATAAAGTTGCATTTAAACACTCATTAATGAAAAGATGCGGTAATTCCTACCCAGTAGCTCATAAAAAGTGTTGAGAATGACCTCCCATTTTTCTTCTGTGTCACTTTGAGCAGCTTCAGCAAAATGAGAAACGCTACTGTATTGGTGTAGATGGTCTATACAATCTAGGACCAAATCTATCACACCCTGAGAAGAAAGGAAAGTATGCGTTATGAACACTGGAAACTATATGAAATAGTACATAGTTGCTCGATTTACCTCTTCCTGAAACATATTCTGCCGTTTCTTTAGCCTTTTTATATTTTTCTGTTTGTCTTCATGGCTTAGCCCCTCAAGAGGAGGCTGGAAATAGTTGATGAGATCCTGGAGACTGCATGTTATTATTTTCATTGGCAGGCTGATGGAGGAAAGATTTCCTTCTTGACTGACACCCTCCAGTTTCCTTAAGAAAATATGATTATTATGTTTCACAGTCAAAATCTTTTTACATTGTGAGAAAGAAGATTGGCAGAGAATTTATGTTCTACATAGTGTACTCTTTAAAGAAGATATTGAATTTCAATATCAACAGCTTTTTTTTTATTTGAGTTTTTTTTTCTTGTTGTCTGTAAAACAAAAGCAATTATATTTGCATACAGTTTAACATTTAGCTTCAATGTCTGTTGAGAAGAGCAGTGTAGTTGTAAATACAGCCTGTATCCATAAATGTGTGCATATTTTAATTAATCATCCAGTACCTTATAAAGCGAGTGAACAGAAGAACAGCACTCCGAATTAGTCTAGCAGTGTGAGATGCTTCCCTTTGAGAACGAGACAGTGTTAGCCCATCGTCCATATGACCTTCACTGTGCAAAATAGCCTAAAAAAAAAAGTTTTTATTTCAGTTGGCTCTTTCATTAAATGGAAGTCAAGACACATAATGAACTTAACACTTGTGGATGAATCAGAAGTCACTAACTTCATCAGTGTAATGTATATATTATGTGCTTACCTTTCTTTGAGCACCTCCTATGCGACACTTGGTATCAGGAGCTTGGTAGGTTAGCCAGAGCCCAGAATAAACATGTTGAACATAACAAACGGAGTCTCCATACTTGATCTCTGGGTTTCCCATTCCATCGGCACTGGTCTTTGTGACCGTATCAAGCTTTTCCTAAATGTCACCATTAATGTATTCACGTCACAGGTAAAAACCTTTTATTAATATTATACTTTTCTCATCATAACTTGGAAAATGTAATACACTAACAACGTTCAAGTTTCCTATCTATAGCTGGACCACTATGTAAATGTCAGAATTTCTCATATCACCACTAACCTTTGATGACCTGAAGCAGAAGGAGCTAGTTTTGACATCAGCTTTGTCCCGATCAACCAGATGCAGGCCTTTTTCTTCTGTCAGGCCAAGGTACCTCCCGGTGGTCACATGGCACAATCTAAACGGCTGGCCCCAGCATGTATGTCTGCCACTCCAACTAGGAAACATCAAGAGCATACGGTTTTTTCTTCAGCTTTTGTCTTCACTTAGAAGTAAACTGAGCAGTCCAGAACATTTAGTTTTTGCCCTCTTACTGCTGAAATAGCACAAGCAAGCAGGGGAAACAAAGAAATCTAAAATACAGCTCAAGCACCTTTTTGTTGTCTTTCTGGCCAAAAACGTGCAGAAACAACACACTCTGGTCAAAGTTCTTGGAAGAAACATGATCATGATAACTATCATGTGAAACAAAACTCATATATAATAAAACCATACATCTCAATTCTTCTATGCACTTACGCAACACGTAGAATTTCCAGCCTCCAGAGAGAGCGGGCATGGCTGGAGACTAATCCAATTTCATAATGCATTATCCTTGATTAAAAAAAAAAGAAAGAGGTATGGTCACTGAAGTAAAGGGCATTTCTAGAAGTGACATGAGAGGAGGCCAATTTTTTCAACTGACCTTCGAAGTTCCTCTCCCTGATCTCTAGAGGAAATAGTCAGACATGCATCAGTGTGGCTGTGGAGCAGCCGCAATGTTTCACCCCCCTTCAGATATCCTAAAATCAGCGCACAAACACATGCACAGAGAAGACACCAGACACATCTGTATGAAAAGACTTTTTACCACCTCCAGTGTAGTTGCTTACAAACAGTATCTTCTTAGTAATAACTCTAGTCACTGCTCCTACATTGGCTAATATATATTTACATACACACACATATATATGTATGTGTGTGTGTGTGTGTACACACATATATCAACAAAGAGTGCAAAAAGTAAAGACGTCTGAGTACTTTCTGAAACCCTTGCATCTACTGAACAAAAAACTGAGCTTCAGTCCCGGTATATCACTCAAGAAATTAAAAATTAGTTTAATGACATGCTTTGATAAAAAGGAAAATGCACTTGCCTTGAGCAATTGCACCTCCAGAGCAGATGGGAGCAACACTCCACAGAGTCTGTTGGAAGGCTGCATTAACAATTAGACTGTCGCTCAGGCTTTTATTGTCTGATACTGTGCCGTAGGACAGGTGCTGGGAAGAAAAAGAATAGAAAAAAGAAAGTATGGCTTGTCAAAAATAAAAAACAAATTCTGATTTTCCTCCCAAAATAACTGTAATTACAAACAATTATCCAAAATAACGCATCGCTGGCTGAGAGAATACAGACTTTAGACTTTCCTATCAGGGACAAAACAAAGGAAGTGAAGATAAGAAATAAATAAATCAGAAAAGAAAAAGCAATTAAGTTAACCACTTCAGAAGTTTAGCTCGTAGAATTTCTCCAATTCCTTAGCCAAGTTACAATGTTCGACATTCGGTAACAGTGTACGACTTCTACTACTATATTATTTTGTCTTCGAAGAAAACAGAAATAACTTTCCTTTTTTTTTTTTTTAAACCTACTCACCAAATATCTCTCTGAGGAAACACTGACGAGTATGAGGTCATCTCCAACGCGCACTTTTTCGCCCTCTGACCTCTGTCTGGACGCTGGATGGACAGTCCACCAACATGTCTCCCCTGAGCCACACAGACAATATATACCATTAGAACTGTTAAAAAATAAAATCCACTCATGGTTAAGACCACAAAATATAAAGGGTTACTGTAATCACGGGCAAAAAAAGCAAATACTTTAATCGAGTAATTTTAAAAAGTACAAAACCAAATACCTGCATTATCCTCCTGCAGACCAACATCAAAAGCCAACTTGTCGGTTGAAGACTGAGATGAAGACAAGCAGCTGAGATACTGGGAATGAATGACATAAACTTCAGATATATTTTATATCTCAGTAAATTTCATTTTCAAAAATGAAAAGTTAATACGATTCTTAAAACAATTAAACTGGTTCAGATGTGAACTCTGATTTATAGAGGCAATAAGCAAAAGTGACTCACCATGCCGCTGTATGTGTGCAGGAACAGCACTGCTTGGCCATATAACAAAGTGCGATGGCTTCCTCCAGCTCCCACCTGTAAATCACAATACGCAAAAAATAAAGTTAAAAAATAGAAAATAAAGTAAAGTACTCATCAAAGAGCATCTTTTTTACAACACTGTAATTTGTGGTGGCCTGAGACTGGTGGTGGATTACTGCCACTGTGCAACATAATTTTTATTTTAATGTTTTAACTAATTGTTTTTTACAATAGAAACAGTCCTTTTTTTATTCAGACTGCAGTCGAGCAGTAAGTTGTACATTTACTCAGTCAGAATTGCTGCCACTAAACTCAGAGCACTCAATACGGTAATGAGGTACAAGAGCTCCATTTCTGTGCTTGCTTTGTTCAAAAGGTTGTTACATGTTTTTTTCTCCACCTGGTTGTCACAGAAAATAACTATTTCCATCTTCTTCTGCCACACCCACCAACTAGTATATCCTTTCACCACAACCAGAAATCTTCTCTTTGCTCCTCCCTTTTTCTCCTGACAGACAGCTCCATCTCCAGCATTTTTCTATGAATGCATTAATTATCCCTCCACATTATGCATCCAAACCATCTCAATGTAGCCTCTCATGATGTGCTCATTTTTTTTTTTATCTTATCCCTCCTTGTCAATACCAAACAAAAACAGAACATCTTCAACACTCCCACCTCTATTTCTTAGGCAGTACCACTCTCCCCAAGTCATAGAAAAGGGCTGATCTAACTACCGTCTTTCACCATCAAGCAAAAATGAGCCCAATTATTTAAACTGCAGCATCTTCACTCCTTGCATCCTCACAGTTGCGCCTGCTTCCCTTTCATTTTCACACATGTATTCTGTCTTGCTGTGACAGACCTTCATTCCCCTTCTCTCCAGCACATATCATCATCTCTCCAGGTTCTCTTCCACCTGCTCCCTACTCTTAATTACAGATAACAAAGCCATCCGCAAACATCATAGTCCATGGAGACTCCTGTCTGACCTCATCTGTCAACCTATTCGTCACCATGGCAAATAAGAATGGGCTCAGGGCCAATCACTGATGAAGTCCCACTTTCATCTAACATCCACCTTTTATTCCTACTGCACACTACTACTGCCTTCATACACATCCTGTACCACTCTAGCATACTTTATGGCCACTCCAGACTTCCTTTGGCAAAGCCACAATCCCTCCATTGGCACTCATGCTTTCCCTAAATCTACAAAAACACAATGCATCTCCCTCCGACCTTCTCTGTTCTTCTCCATCAACATGCTTCATGTGGGGCTAAATGTGTTTGGAGGAAAAAAAAAAAAAAAAAGCACTCTCACTGTACACAATTGTGTATTGATCCAGTCTGAACACATTAAGAAGGGAAGAGACAATGTAATATGTGTTAGTATGAGAAAGAGAGCAAGACGGGCAGTGGGCTGCATCAAAGCGCTACACACAGCTCTGTGGTGGTAGATTTAACTATTTTTGACTGTAAAAAAAAAAAAAAGTATGGGTGGGTTTCCAGTTTCCAATTGTTTTAAGATAGACTTCTCTGTCTGATCGGCCATTAATTATCATTGGCAGATCTTTTGTCCTAATAAATTTGATTGCCAGCCCCTAAAAAGGCAGATGAGAAGAGTCCCTTTAGTGGGCACTTACTGAATACTGGATCAAAGTTAAGTAATTGGTGTTCTGATCACACGCATACTTATAAAGAACAAAGATGTGTGCTCTCCAGACCAGATCAGTATGAGAAGCAGAAAGCAAAACAATTCTGATTATAGTTTCAGGATTATTATTCAGAAAAGGGACAACAGACCAGTGTTTTGGGGAGTATTTTTGTTTCAACATTCGTGTGCATATCTATTGTCTCTAGTGTATGAACTTGCACAGTGAGGATAACATTAGTGCACCGATGTCAATCTGTCTTAAATATATACGGGCAGATGTGAATCCTAAATGTCCAGCAGTCACAATACATTTTATAAAAACACCAGGCCTGAATCAGGAAACATTTCCAGGATACTGGAAACTCCACCAGAAGCATCTAAGTTACCAAATAGGCATATGGAATTTTCATTCCGCTTTGAACAGTTCACAAAATGTATATCTTATTTTGGAATCTCAATAAATTTTCCCATAAAAAGGACATATGAGAATTTCAAAATAAATGTCTATAAGGCAATTATTTAGAAGACCAATGAGTGAAAGGAAGATAAAAGGCTCTCACCTCTGCACCCAGCTGCACACTCTGGGCCAGCATTTCCTGCAGGGCCCGGACAGAAAGACACTGTGCCAGAAGGAAGCTACATACAGACAAATCTGGTGGAACATTCTGGTAGGAAAAAAGACACCATGTTGAATCACTGTGATGGGTTCATGTCTATCTGCTCTGTACACTCAAAAAAGAAATTAGCAATGATGATGACAAAAACTGAAAATTGGATGTTCAAAGATAATTCTGATTAGAACATACAATACACAACAAAAAGTGCAAAATATATAAGTGAGAAGAACAAACGCTTTACTTTCCGATAAACATTCAACATTTTTAGGCGCTTAAAACAAAAGAAAATTTATTTTAATAAAGTAGCAGTTTCAACTGTCTTATAATGGAACCTTTGATTATTTTTAGGAACTATAATGGAGCTCTCTGCTGTGCACAGAAACCATTAAAGCAACTTCTGAATCCTGGAACGACACATCATCGGGACAACTGTATATAACTTTGTACAACTATCTCACATATCAACAAAAAGTTAAGGTTAACTCACAGAGTTAGTTGAGTTTTGCATGTTTTGAACATCATGGGAGAAGTGACTAAGAAACTAAAGAAAGCAATGGCAGAGGATGCAAGAAAGAGAAAACAAGTGGGGGTGATCGGGGGGGTGAGTAATTATCAGTCAGACTTTCACTCAGGAAACAGCCTAAAAAAAATAAGCCACAGTGAAATGCCTGCATACACACATTTGTTTATGCCTTCACAGAGCCTTATATAGGTTGGAAATGTTGTCGGTGAAAATGCTGTAGCAATCCAAGCATAAATCACTGACTACCATTACAAAGATATCTCTATTTATGCTTGCCACGCTGTCACAAAATTATACATTGATATTTGTGCAAAAATCATTATTTTACCCGCTCAGTTTACATCTTAAGTTTTCCTCGGGTTGCCTATCTCATTCCTTTTATTTTTCTGGCTTGTATAAATACATTCATGTGCAGAATGGTCACTGCTGTAAAAAAACTACTGTGCCCAGCATGCCAGTAGAAGGTGGTAGAAAAAAAACAAAACAACTTTAAATTGAAAACTTGTTCTGGATTGCTTTAAAGCAACACAACAGAACCTGAAACGCTCCCCAAAAGAGTTTCTAAATTATTTTGGGGGGTAGGGTAACACCTGCCCCCTCCCTTTTACTATGCAACTGAGGAGTGTCAGAAAAGACAAGTAAAAGTAAGAGAGATTATGCAAGCTCCCATACACGAGTCAATATTGGACCGCTGAGTGAAGCAGAGGGCTGCAGGTCGGACAGCGTCCTAGCCTTGCTGCTATTTAGTAAGTTAAGTATTTTTCTTACCTTCCACGTCCTATGCATTTGAGTTTGTTTAATATTAGGCCATATTACTAAAAGTTCTTTGTTTTTTCACTGGTTCATTGTTTATTTTATAACAGAAGCCATGAAAATGAGGTAATGTGGCAGCAATATTTACTGTGGAAACAGACAATTGCGCTTCTCAACCAGAGAGGGTGCTAAAGAGCACAAGCTTAGGTGGTGTTGAAAGCAACATACTATCCAAACAACAATCAAGACTGTATTTCTGTAAAGGTAAATACGATACGTACATACGCACACACACACACATATACATACATATATATATATATATATATATATATATATATATATATATACACATACATATATATCTTTTCAGTTGTCACTGTGTCAAAATAACTGACAGTGAAGAAAAGCAGTCAAGTTACTCAGGTGGAGCATCACTTCACCTTGCAGTTTGAAGTGGGCTCAAGCCTGCAAAGTCTACTTCCAAATCCTTCGGCAGCTAGACACAGCTTCAGATGTTCCTCTTGGCAGGTGAAGGTACTCTGCAACACAACCTCATCTCCCTGAGAAAAAAATTACATACAAAGATGGCAACTTTAACTAGACAAGCTTTCACAGGCATCGGGGTTACACATTCTATCTCAAAATAGTATCATCTACAATTCAAATTAATAAAACTTGGAATGTAGGTCAGAGATGTTTGATGAGCCTATCGTGGTGAAATGCTTATATAACAGCAGGAAATTGTCTCTTCCCAATGGAACACACATATACAGTAGATATCTGTCACTTCACAATAATCTTATCTACATTCAAAAGACACATGGACAATGTCAAACAAATTAGGCATCTCTTTCTATTTAAGGAACAGCAGAAAGGACAACATGACCAGGAATACCAACACCTCTCTGTAACCACATTGCAAGCTTCCATATTGGGAAGACACTGCACTATCTGACGCCTGATTCTTTATTCTTTCCACTCTTTTTAATCGGCAGTAGTCTGCAAACAGTTGAAGAGGTAGCCCAAGGCTGAAACAGAAAGGGGTGTTCTGAAGGCAAGTGGGCTTAATGCAAGACAAAAATCACAATGCCACAAATTACACAAACCATCTAAATGTGAAAAAAGTGGACAAATTAATGGTTTTCTCAAATACATCGTTGCACTTCTCTGGGTATTAATTTTGAAGCTGATGACTATTTTCTACAACTGAAATGACACGCCTTTCATCGCACAAAGACCACCTTTGATAACATAATTTGAAAATATCTGAATTACACAGCACAATAAATCAAGCAGTATTGTTACTTCACAAATACCATTTATTTGATTAACAGAGATATGCTTTTCCTGTCATTTAATTTATCATGAGGCTAGATTTATCAAGATCTGGGTGGCTTCCAACCACAGCCAAGATATTATCCAAGGAAAACTCTGCATTTAATGGCAGACATAGCATGGATCAGTCTGATAAAATGTCTTTGCTCCAATCTTACTCTTATCAATTATGTGTCTGTGTCTTGTTACCACAAGAGACACTTCCCAGTGTGGCTTTCCTTTATCACAAGGCAAAGATTACAAGTTGTGAGAGGAACAGTGATACAGACTTGTGCAGACAAGAGAGAATCATCTGGTGTCTTTATTTACAGTCAGTAACTAAAAACAGATAACAAGATAACCAAGTTTGCAGTTGGGAACTGCAAATTGAACATTAAATCTGGTATGGTTAAATACTCTATTTTGCTATTTATATCTATAGTTGGAGAAAACATTGCTATATCAATACATAAAGGGTAAATTAAAACTGAGTTACTTGGAAATGCAACATTAAGGTTAGGGCTCGGCTATATGACCTCAAATCAATATCCAGATTAATTGAACAAGTTACCTCAATTACTATTAATGACTGATTATTTTTTCAATGTTTAATTTATTTTAATTACACTCAAAAATCACTGACAATGCTTTTTTTTTTACTGCAAATGTAATCAGCTATTACATATGGGATATTAATAAAAACGTTTTCTGTAAAATGTGAAAGGAAGCTCATGCAGTTTAACTATATATGGTCGTTAAATTAATATTTTAAGGAAGAGGAAAAAATTCAATTAATTGACAAGAGCAATTGTACGTCTAAAATAGGTTCTGGATGTCGTTTTGTTATTGGTCAACAAAGATACTGCAGAAAAATCAGTTAAACACTTTTGTTACTCAACACATAAAAACACAATAAAATGAAACTAGAATAAAATAATTGAGGCGTTTGTCAAAAATTAATGTAAATTCATTGTCATTTGTTTCCTTCCGAAGACGAAAATTACCAACATAACTTGCCAACGCCTGTCACTAGCTTGACTAAATACAGCAGTTATACTTAATTTGTTTAGAAGTATGCAACTCACCGTCCGTAAAAACTGGAATTCATCGTCTCCTTCCCCACCATCATTCATTATTCCTGCAATAGCGGCCTCATTTGTCGAACAAAAGTCAGCTCCGAAGTTTAAGAGAAGTAGCAACGCGCGAGCCGAGCGCGCGCCCAATAGTGGGCGGAGTCTGCAGCAGAAGTTTGATGAGGCCTTTTACTGATAACTGCTTTGTGGTAGTGGTAGTTCACTTGCTGCAGCACAAGTGGAAGACACTTCACGTGACAGGTTCTGGTATACTCAACAGTCATATGTATACTGGTTGACTAGTCAGACACTGGACATTTTCATAGAGGTAGTAAACTATCTGGATATTTCTGGCATACTCCAGATTGTGCAATCATGCACGTAGCATGCATAGTATATACAACATTTTGTCAAAATGTAATACATATGAGTCATATAGTATGCAGTTACTAGAGCTAAAAATCACAAGTTATTTTGCATTGCTTTAAAGGTATGAAATATTTAATATCTATTTAAATGTTTTTGTTTGGTATTTCCCTTGACAATGGAGTAGCATTTATTGAGTAATCTGGTCATCATCAGATACAACCTCAGATTAATTTATATGCATACTATACCAGTTAATTATTTTCCCCATGGTTTCATGGTTCTTGAGATTTGCACGGTTAGCTTGGCATAGATTTTATGTTGGCTGCTCTTTCTGACTTTCCCTCTGCATTAACCGGGCTGCGGAACGGCTCAAAAGGACTTTAGCTTGTAGTCCCCAAGGCTGCATCATGTGTATCATACCAGTGTTTCATTTATTTAACCAAAACTGTTTCAAAACTAAGAAGCAGCATTTGGAAATCTTTGTACATCTTTGTTTCCAAAGGAAACAGCCAGATGCTATTGATCAAGTGCAATTGATAACTTAATCATAACTTGATGATCAGTGAGCGTAAACACCTCTATAAACAACAAAAAGCAGATGTGCTGTCAGATTGCTTGTCTGGGGCATTCAGGTGTGAGTTAACACAATTCATAAAAGGACAGACATTGTTATGATCTTAGACATGCTGTTGATGCTGCGCATCAATCTGGGGAGGTTTATAACGCCATTTACAACCAATTTGGTGTCTATTCTACAGTGAGAAAGATAATTCACACTGTCTGTTGTTTCCTGTGGAAAGAGTAAAGGTGTTGTTGCTTTTGCATATAGTTTAGTTTTGTTTAATAAATATTGTTATCGCCCTGTGATGGACTGGTGACCTGTCTAGGGTGTACCCCTGACTTTTGCCCACAGAGAGCTGTGATAGGCTCCAGCAGACCCTTGTGATCCTAAATATGAATAAGCGGGTATAGATAATGAATGGATGGAAATATTGTTATCAGGTAAGATGTGCTGTCATTCATCTAATGTTATGCATAAATATGAAATCTTGTGCATAAGAGGTGGATTTTAGTTGCTGAACGAACGTGCAAATTATTCTTATTGCCTATTCAATATGTTTCTGTCTCTTCACGTACTAGCAATATCACTGAAGCTCTTTAAAGGCATTTTATTTGCTTAAAATAATTAGTGGCAGAGAAGAGGACAATGGTGAATTCAAGCCTCGAGGTTACTATAGAAAATATGTAATTGAATTTAGTTGGAAGCACTACCAACTGTGCACTTTCATGTTGCTTAATTAGTACCATCCAGGTACATAAAAAACATTTGGAAAAACATTCTAAAACTGAATTTAATATTTCATGTTTGTCTGCTGAAGTCAATAACTTATTTTCCCAATGAAAGGGTTAAAGTGCCAGATGTCGTCCAGCAGGTCCAGGTCAGTGGTTTGATCCCCGCCCTCCACAGTCCTCATGTACTAGTGATTTCAGACAAGACACAGAATCCCACAATTCCACCTTTTCATTCACTGGTGTGTGAATATGTGACAGTAAAAAAGTGCTGTATGAATGGATGTGTGTGTGCGTGAATGTGGCTTGTATCGCAAAATGCTTTGATTGGTAAACAAGACTCGGAAAACTGCAATATAAATGCAGTGCATTTCCAAATTTACAATTTAAAGTCTTGGATGTAGAGAACTGACAAATTTCCAGTTATATTTGCTGCGGATAATCATTCAGCAGATAAGCACTCATGCTTTTGGTGTACCTACTGTGCCACTGCTGTTACCTATTAAGCACATCAGCAGGATGAAAATTATACTTTTAACATAAAATAGAGAAAAATCTGCACACACAAACATGAAGTGGTGCTCTGTAAACACTGCCAATATCACCCTTCATGTTTGTGTGTGCAGATTTTTCTCTATTTTATGTTAAAAGTATAATTTT
>JBAMYA010000007.1:7443290-7455136 GCA_037176975.1 Arrhamphus sclerolepis | reverse complement strand
CCCCCCAAGTCCCAATACTGTTGGTCAGTTTTAAAATACCTCCTCTGACACGGGGGCTTTCATTTACACATCGAGTATGGCTTTTCCATTACTTTCAAGAACAGAAAAAGAAAGACATGATAAATGCAATCATTTATTAAGATGAAGCAAATCATTCAACTGTCACAGAAACTTTACTGAATTAATCCATAACTCTGATGTACAGGTAGCAGGACCACATAACCTCTTTAAGGTGTCAGTGCTGCCTGAGAATGACTATTTTCTTGACAAAATTTTACTAATCAGCCTCCGATGACAAGTGACAAAATCTCATTTTAAAGATCAGTGGTGTCTAAGTCCCCATCTGTTAGCTACAGCTAAATACATTTTAGTCTAAGCAGCTTGGTTGCATTTAATTAAGCTTTGCATTGCCGCTGCACTCTACTGCCTTCTGAGTTCAGCCTTTGTGAAAGGACCAATGATTCTCTTTACATAAAACCCGTTTGGTGATTAGACCAATATTTTAGCTCTTTTGCATGATTTACAAAATGCAAACAAGGGTGAGCTTAATATTAAAGTAGCCATCATATCACGACTTACAATTGTCAATAAGGAAAATTGGGAAACAGTTACAGTAACACATTTTATAAGCACACTCCTTTAAAGGCATACAAGAGATGGCAAAACAATGCTGGTGCAGAATCAGTCCTTCAGGTCACGTTAATCCTGAACAAAACAGCTTGACTTCTTTTCTTGGTTTTGAAGCCTTTTGATTGGGAGGTGAAATGTCTTCCAGTTACCAAGAAACATATGTCCACTGGCTTCTATTCAAGCTTTTAGGATGGATACCTATGGTGTTTATGAGCCTATACCTTCAATGAAAAAAAATTGAAAGCAGCAATAAGAGAAAAATGCTTAATTGCAACTAAAATCTTAACACGCTTCACTTTTCAAAATGAACAGTTAAATGAAAAAGAAAGTACACCTTAACTTATATTCCCTAGATTAACACATCAGGACAGTCTTAGAGAAACCACTTGGCCTCACCAGTTCTTAAAATGAAGTAAACACAACCCCAGTTGAGCAGCAATACATAATGTATAGCTATATTCCATTATTCAACAAAAACTAAGCCAAAGTGCACAAGCAGTCTATAAAAAATTACTAGACCCTTATTACTTCCCCCAGTAGTTAAGCAACAGCTGGGCTCAATTAAATATAACTGAATAATAAATCATCAGTTAAGTGTGACCACCTCTATAAAAGCACCAGTTTGCTGGTCTGGTGCATTTGTGTGATACCTCAACGCCAAGGAGTAAAAACATCATCACATAACTTAGAAGAGTAACTGTTGCTTAACTGTTGGGAAGGGTCATGAGTCACCCTTAGAGGTCCAAGGATTACTCAATTAAAACACATAAAACGGTTTCCAATTTCCATGGTTCACCGAAAGGTTGAACCATGCAATTTCAGGAAAAGAAAAAAAAAAAACCTTCAAAATACCCAAAGAGCTACACCTCAGACTCTAAATTTCTCTGTTACAATGAAAGAATATGAAAGTATGGCTTGTTTGAAACGGTTGCCAGAAAGAAAAAAGCCTTTTCTTTCTAAAAAACAAAAAAAATCCCACAAATCTCAACAAACTGAACTAGTGCTGTTAACAGAATGGGCAAAAGTTCCTCCAAAACAATGAGACCGATTATGTAAAACAGAAAAGTACTCCCAGTTATTGCTGCTGAAGGTGTACTGTCGACCTGTTCAGGATTTTCTAAAGTTCCTGCCAGGTGAAAGCTGGGACAGGCTCCAGCAGACCCCTGTTACCCTGAATAGGATTGAAGCAGCTATCCAAAATGAATAAACGAAGATCATATATTGCTGATAAAGGTGGTTCATGCAGTCTCTCAGCTCATAGCTCTACTTTGTTGTTCAGATCTATTTTTTCCAACTTTATGCTAAATAACGACATGGTGTAATATGTCACATGTTGTTGGTCATCTGAGGTTGCATTTACCTGAAAAGACCCAGATGATGTGTGTGTATATATGTATTTATAAACATGTATTATCCTTTAACATCTTGACACCTAAAACATCACAAAAGCAGCAAAGAAAGTGCAGTTTCTTTTTCACGACCTACTCAAACATAAATAAAAGCATGCAATTGTAGAGTTACGTTAAACTAAAACTATGGATAGGAAGTTTTACAGCTGCAACCTCAGAATCTAGAGAATGGGAATGAATATTCTATATCCTTTAAATCTGATCTTAAGTTCTGACTTGTGCTTTCATTTTGACAGTCATTCTTTGCATTTCTAGGCAAGTCACATGCAAATATTACCATATTTGTCACTCTCAGAAAAATTTTCATCTCCCATTACTCTAAATAATACGACATATTTTTAGTCTCCTGATTTCTGCCTTTAAAGCACTGAGCTATTGTTAAACGTTTACTTTTGCATTCATTTGATTTCCCATTTTTCCTTTGTTGGCATTTCTTGTTTCTGGCCTTTTGGGAACTTGCTGTTTATTGATGGTTGGCAGAGGGTTTGAAATTGCTTTTGCAAAACTGTAATCTAATTTAAGTAACTCAAAGGGGACCTTATCAGAGACTTTATTCCCAAAACAAAGCCACCACGAGGAAACATAAAAACAATACATGATATTGCAAGCAAAAAAATATGTATTTCCTTCCTCAGTTGACAAACCATTAATAAATCACATTCTTGCTGGTGTGAATTTCATCATATACTTTTTTTTTTTTAGTGTCTCACTGCTTTACATTAATCACCCAATGTTTTTGTTCTTCCCAACATGATTATTTATGTTAGACATAATTTAATTTGGGTTTGGCAATTTCAATTGGTTTACCCATAAGGGACAAGAGCACAAACATACATGACATTGCTCAGCGTGAAGACAGACTGACGCAGCAAAATTTAACAGCTGATGCTTTCATTTCAATTAACATTTAGCCACACTGTGGATCTGGATTACTTAATTTTATAAAGAGATATCGGGGAAGACGGGGTAGAAAAATAGGAGAGAGGCAAAATGGTCAGTAGATGAAAAGGTTTTCTGGTCAGATTAAAGGTCGCTCTCTCCATAGAGGGCAGTGGAGAATGCGGTGTAGTCTAGCGCTCCAGGAGGTGCTCCAGGACCAGAGTAAGGTGGCATCCTCATGATGCAGTATTCTGCTTGTTCAGGAGGAAGTTCTCTCCTGAGCTCATCCACAAGTATGTAGGGCTGTGGGTAGCAAAAAGACGAACTGATTGAGGATTCATACTACTACTCATCATTTCCATTTTGAGCTCTAAAATAAGACAGATCATGTAGACATTAGAACATTTAGAAACATGTCTGGGGTAGAATGGGGTTAACCTGAATTATCTGCCCTTTTATCAAGCCAAGAAAGCAGAGGTACACATACCTTGTCCGCTGCTAAGATCCGGAAGGACGCCACAACCTGCTCAGCAGTGTCTGTATCAGCAGTTTCTCTGGTCATAAAGTCAATGAAAGACTGGAAGGACACAATTCCTGTAGCATTTGGGTCCACCAGCATCATTATACGGGCGAACTCCACCTCTCCCTGAAACAGTTGTGATTGGAGATTGAGAAAGTCTGTTCGCATGTACAGCAGACAAGAACTGCAAAAAGCAAGTAAAACTCCATACCAGATCGTAACCCATCGATATAAGGCAGGCTCTGAAGTCATCAGTCTCCATCGCTCCATTCTTCTTCTACAACCAGACATCAAATTTCAGGTTCATGGTAGGAAAAGTAATCCAAAAAGATCACAATCCATTATGCAACACTGGCATCAAAACATCAAACAGTGCAGTGACATGTTGAGACTAAATGCTACCAGCATTTACTAAAAACACAATTTTCTTATGCCTTTCATATCAGAAGTTGGCAGTTACTGTAGATGCATAATGTATGTTAAAAAAAAAAAGACAACACAAAGAGGAATGCTTTTTACTTTAATCATGTAATCTGTTTTTTCTAAAGGTATAAGATGTTAAAGGTGTAAAATTTCATGATGAATGAAATCTAGAAGCATAGTACACAAAGGAGTTGTATGCACAAAAATACACACTCTTATCAATGCACTGCAACATTTCACACAATTACAGATGTAGTTTAAATTTTACTGAGCCGGACTCAGTATGTTGAATTCCTACAGCTGCAATAAGAACATATATTGTTGCAAGTGCACCAAAATATGAATGGTAAGTTAAATCCAGTGTTTAAAACAGACCATTTGCAAAAATAATTATGCTGAAAGGAGAAGGAGTGAATCTTCATCCACCCTTCTCTATCAAGAATTAATTGTGAGATCAGCTGCAGAACATTGCTCTTGTAGTTGGTCAGGGATAAAGTTAACCAAGAAAGCTCATTGGTGCTGCTGCTGCTGTCAGTTACAGGGATATGTCTAGACACCGGCTAACCCCTGCTTTTGATCAACCACTCAAGAAGACGGAAAAAGAACTCTGAAGTGAAATCACGCAGAACTGTACCCTGTCAAAATGGGTGAAAGATGATCTGAAGTCACTCATCTGCTGCTGGCTGATGCCCTTGGCATCCCGTGTCAGGATCTGGGTCTCAATCTCATTGATAGTTCGGGCAATGGTTGTGAGGAGCAGCTCCCATCCAACACGGATGTGCTGTTGATGTGTTGACAGAGTAGACATTAACACAAGATTAATCTGGATGAGTCGATTGAGCAACGACTTAAACCAGTATGTACAGATACACTTATTTTCATATACTATATGATACACTATGCATATCCGTGCATCCCCTGTTAACTCACATCTATGATCATACACAGTATTGGCAACCATTTTCCTCTCCTATACCTCCATTGTGTAGTTGGTGTGCTTGTTGTCAAACACAAGTGACTCTTGGATTAGCTGGTGGTCTCCCTCCAGCTTGTCGATGTTGGGTTTGTACGCAACAATGACATGCTCAATTTGCTTCAGCTGAGTCATCTGGTCCTCTAGCGTGCCTCCAATCTCCAGGGAGCAGCGGCCAATTTCCTGCGAGATCAACACATGCGGCAGGTCAACTTAATTTAAGGACTAATAAAACGTCTGATGACACCGGTCGCAAAAGCAGATGTTTTGCTCACCGATACGCCAAGTAGCAATTTACTTATAAATTAGAATTATGTCAGGAGATATAGAATTTAATTCATAAAAGTTGCATGTGTATCATCTTTAGCAAATGTACTTGTTACCGTTCACTATCCAAAAGTCGACCTTTAATGCATTTTCTGTTTATACAACACGTTTGGAAGTAATTATCCTCCATGTTTTACTTGATTTGACGTTACATTTCTTTCTAAGTCTACACGGACAAACCTCCATCCTGGTCTGAACCCATGGTCCAATGAGATTTGCTTGAGCAGCAAACTGTCGTCTCAACCTTTCATTGGCATGTTGACGTGCCATCTCCTCCTGGAGGGCACCATCCCTCTGAGGAACCAGCTTCTTCACCTAAAATAAAATGATTTCTTGGATTATAAGTCTTGATCATTACACGGTACAAAATGATTCAAGTGTGTGATTATTGTTTGAATGGCAACTAATACAATATGTAGAAACTCCCTTCGTAATTGAGGCCTGTGAGGGCTTTTTTTTAAATGAACTGAACCTTTTGTTACCTTCTCCCACTTGTTGAGAAGCTCTTCTGTCGTGATAGTGATGTAAGGGTTGATAATGGCGGACTTGATCCCGTAGCTTTGGGAAATTTTCTGCACTTCATTGTGGATTCCCAAGATAGCCTGTCTTTCTGCATCTGCCTCAGGCAAAGTGGCTTTGAACTGCTCATGAGCTGCGATAAGACTCTGGAGGGTGAATCAAATTGCAAAATTATATGTATTTTGACTTTATCATGAACAGTACTATAAACATTTATAATTTATGTAGACATGTAAGCTTACCTGGACCTCCTCAATAGTATGAACTATGAACATGTCCTGCAAATCCTCCATGGCCCCTTCCATCCAGTTGTTGAAAGGAGCCGACCTCTTGGCAAACTCCAGGAACAACTGATCGATTGTCTCCAGCAACTTTTCTGTGCGCTGAGAGGATTGCAAGATGTAAAATATGTGTTCATATTTTTTAATTCCAAAAATGGACTGGCTTTTGCAAAAATAATGTCAGGAAGCATAACGTTATCTTTGCCTTGATCACATCACTGCAAAGTCAACTCTGGCTTGTTTATTCCTGGCAGACTCCTTCTCCACAGGCATAACTATGATGTGGAGCAGGCAGCAGGGCAGAAAGAGACCCCTGTCACTGTCATTCAGAGTTAATCCTTGGCTCTCTTCCCAGGGACTTACACATTTGCAGGTCTGGAATGACTAGCATAGATCAGAGGAAGTGGCTAGTGGGCTCTGAGCCAGTCACTTCCTGGAGAGAATTACATCCATTTCTCCTTCCTTCGCATCCCACCCCTCTATGGGTCAGGGATTTTAAAGGGGATCCAGTTATTGCTTCACTCTTCAAGTCATTGACAGCCTCTCCCAATATCCTTACATTAACAGTTTGGGTTAAGATGCAGTCATTTGTTTGTGGAACATTAGCACACTCTTGTGGGGACTCCATAATCCAACAATGATATCCTTATTATTTCAGCTCTTAATTACTACAAAACCTCAATATCCCCTTCAAACCCTTAAAATAAAAAAATAAAAAATAGACTTACTTTGAAGTGATTTAATCATGTCTCACCTCCAGTGATTCTCTCCTCTTTTGAGTCAGGGTTCCCAGTTTGTCCCACAAGTCACAGATGCTTTGGCAGCGTTGGTTCACAGAGGCAACATCATGGTAATCCAGCTCACTGATGAGAGAAATGAAAATTTAAAAAGCACCAGTAAATTTTAGGTGTTGAACCAGCCCAGCTGTGGGCATAAAACCCATTTTTTTAAAAAGAGAATGTCCATGTGTCATGGCCATAGATTGAGAAAGAAAGGAGGAGGGAGAAGAGAGAGAGAAAAAAAAAACAAAAAAAAAAAACACTCCCAACACAAAAATTCTTATTTAGTACTTTTATTCTGAGCAAGCAATTTAAATACACAAGGACTACTGGATACAGCTTCACTTAAAACTTCATCCTGCTAAGCTCATTGAAACACTGCTTGATTAGAGGGAACCTGAGTTTGATGAGGGATGACAGGGTTTTCAGCAAAGGGGGACTGATGTGGCTCAAAGCCAACTTGAGTTGTATGATCTTCACCTGTTTCATAGTCTGACTGGATGTGGGACACAGTGCCATGAGGTAGCTGACCAGTCAGGAAGAGGTAAAACAGGTTTGGTACAACAGGTCTCATATATGGCGACCCTGGCTGCATGATGCCTGATGCAAAAGGTCTTACCATCTCAGTGGGGACATAGTGAGACATTGGAACAACATAATCCGTTTCCCCTTGTGAATTTCCTTGCTCATAGATGGATGCAAAATTGCTCAATTCACCGCTCTGAAAATTGGGTTTTTGATTCGAGAGAGGTGTTGGCCCAAAGTTGAGTGCTTCGGTTTCCCTTTTTGAGTCACCGCGCTCCAACCCTCCTTCAAATCGGTGAAGCTCCCCTCCTTGAAAGGCAGGTGAAGGGTTAGCACTAAATTTAAGCTGAGGACTTCTCGACATCAAGCGTGCAGATGAAGACCCTTCCATAGGCACTGTAGTCAGCACATTAGAACTATAGGTGGATGGATACATTTTTGGGTCATCGACAACCCATGAGACAGCTGGACCTTGTGGATTGAAAGGAGGACGATGCAGATCTTTTTGTGGGGGTCCATCCACCCATGATGCAGCAGGACCAACTGGATTGGTGACTGCTGGATTTAAAAAAGATGGAGCATTTTGAGGGCTGGGATTCATTGTCATGGTCTCACTGCCCTCATCAGGTTGATACTGGCTCCAACCTGTTTATAAGGTGAAATATTTGTGGTCAGACTTGATAAAGAACTGAAGTCATTTGACTATAAAAGCATAACACTACATTTTTAATATCCCCAGTGTGGCTTTACCTTTAGTAGGAATACAATGGACATTCCAGCATAACAGAGCAATGACAAACAACTGGCTGTGGAAACAAACAAAAAAGCATGGTCAGAAACCTAGAATGAAGAAACCATAATTAAAGATATGATAAAAATGATCATTGAGAGGAGGAAAAAAATGGACATACCCTGCAACATCAAATGAAGACATTTTGCTTGTTGCTCGTTTTTGTCTTTTTTCTGAATGCAGGTTAAAAAAAAATAAACTTAAACTGGAAATGCACAGAGGCCACACCCACACTGAGAAGTCAACAGCACACAGGTGCTTTTCACTGATTACTAATTGAAAACTCCAGATCCCTGTCCGCCATACTCCACCTTTCCTGCAATAATGCAGTGACAGGCTATAACTGCATCAACCTTCTCGTTGTTTTGAAGTGATTTAATCTATCTCATAAAAAGGGAAGTCAGTAACTGAATTTGTTCCATATTATTTTTGGACCTGCTTGCCTATTACCTTGTCATCATTCACTGAATAAAATGTAAGCACACAAAACACAAGATGTTTTCTTTCAACCAATGCATTGCACCACTCTGTATGTGACTACATTGCAGTGCTGGGAAAATGTGTTGATTATATACAACTCAGTCTGACTATCGCTGCTGTAGGTCTGATTACAATTAAAATTACTATGAAAAAACGTATTAATGAGGAAGCTGCTGAGTGGTGCAGTGGTTAGAGCAGGCAGCTTATGACCCTTTGCTGTGTGTCTTTCCGTCTGTTCCACCTTCCTGTCTACCTACTGTTAATAAAAGCCACTACAGCCAAAAAATACCTTTTTAAGAGAAAAAACACAAGACTGAATCACTGGTTTTCGTATCTTTCCCGCTTCCCCTTCTGGGTCCCCACATAACCGCAAACATCCACTATAGGGGAGTGCATACTTTAGTTCCTGTGCAATGGCAGCGATCTGCTCCACTCTGTCCTGGTGGGCTGCCAAGTCACTCTCAAAGGCCTCATGCTTTCGAAGCAATGCTCTGATTTCTGTCAAGGTGGCTGTTTCATAGTCCTTCTGGGAGAGGATCACTTCTTTACCTGAAAATCACATATGAGAACGTTGGTTCAGAATACAGACCTTGTATAGTCATTGCAGAAGTACTGCTGTAAACCGTGAGCGGTCGATTACACTCAACAGACTCTAAAACCTTCAATTACATCTCATTAGGAAGAAGCCTAAACAAACTCCAGGTTTAAGAGAAACAGTAAGAGGCAGGCTAAGAGGCAGGAAAGCAGATAGATGTAGATAAGCTAAGACCTCATAAATCAAGATGAACAGATAAACATTCAGATCTATAAGCATAACAGTGAAAAGCACAAACATTAATACAGTTTAAAAGCTAAGTGTGTACAACTAAGACTCACCGCTGGCCCAGCTCTCATGATTGGTTGCTTTTTGGCGAAACTTTTCTGCCAAGTGGTCCAGCCTCTCCAGCCTACGGATCTCAGTGAGAAGCCACTCCTCATAACCTTTCTCTGCCTGTTCCAGGCCCTGCCAGGCACTGGCTATATCCTGAGAACAGAGTGAAAGTGGAAAGTGAAAGTTTAAGCTTACTCACAGGAGATGTTTTAAATAAAAACAACAAACAAACAACAACTGACTATTATCAATGTTGTATAAAATACAAAGGAAAGTGAAAAAGCATCAGCCATTGGATAAAAAGTAGTTCCAACTGTCAAAAAAAACCCTGTTTGACCATGTGTATCATAACTAGAGAAAGAGTTTGAGCTTGTGACTGACTCACAGAAACCATCTTCCCTTCAGAAGGCATGAAAGCAGGGCGATTGCTGATCCGTAACTTGGTCTGCAGGGTGTTGAAGTTTATCTCCAGCTGGCACTTCTCCTGCACTTTAGGGGGCTTATGCTGCCGTCTGTAGTCCCTGAAGTCCTCCAGCTTCCGCTGCATCTCTGCCATGGTCTTCTCTGGGGTCCGGTTCTCCAGCCAGGGAGTGGTGCGGCGGATCCACTCCAGCAGCTGAAAAAGACAATGAGGGTATAAAAATATGCAGAAAGGGAAGATAGCGCCATGTCAATGCACTGAAATACATTAAAAGGAAAAAAAAAGAAAATTAGATTTTAACCTATACCAACCAAAAAATAACTTTAAAAAGTCTGTGCTGTATATTAACCCTATTTAAAAAACAAAACAAAAACTTTCAATACATGTTTTTTTATTCACAGGAAATTTACCTCACTGGCCAGTCTTTCATACTCCTCCATCAGTTTCTCATTCTCTTGGTTTACACCAAGCACCTTACAGATCCTGTTGGCAGCCGTCTCCGCCTGAGTGCACAGGGAACAAGAATAATGTAATCAGTTCAGAGGAGTGAAAGACAGCAGGGCATCCTCCCATTCATCTTTTATAACTATTGCTACATCAAAAACCGATATCCTCACAGTGCGTTCGCTGATCAGCATGCTATGTAAAAATCTAACTGGAAAAAAAAAAAGATTTTTGCACCTGACTGTGTTCTCAAAGAACATTTATACAAATTATCATAAATAGATGAGTAAGCGGAATGGTAGTGAGATAGATCCAGCTCCTCTACCTGCTCAGCTCCAGCAAAAGCGTGGTAGAAGCAGGATACGTAGGTCATGATGGCTCTCTCGTCAGGCTTGGGGGTGTTGATAATATCTGTAGCAGCAAAAGGAAGAAGAAGTCAAGGTGCCAGAAGAAGACAAGACAAGTGGGAACTTCCTCTAACTGGAAGAACATAAGAATAAAGAATAAAACATAACAGATATTTAACTGACCATTCGATCTGCTGTGGTTAGTTGAAAAAAATACATGATTACATCACAGAAATGGGATAATACACAGAAATGATCACCATGACTTAAACATTTACAAGGGACCCAGCTGAGAAGCTTAAACTCCAGCAGACAGACATGCATCAGATATCTAACTTGTTTCACAGACCAGCATATGAAAAAGCTAAAATGTTTCATCAAAGTCATGTTGGGGACTTCCCCTGCAGGAACATTACCTTCTGCATCCAGCATTTTGGGAATGTCCAGGTGTTTTTCAGCTATGTCAAAAGCCAAGTTCAGGTTCCCCAGAGGATCGTCCTAAAAACAGAAACAACATCCTACATCACTGCACACCAATGTTGGGATTAAAATGCCGCTGTGCTGTTCCCCATGCAATGGAAGACATTTCCCCTGTACTGAAGGCTCCCTAAAACATCCACCACTCCGCTTGTACGAAGATTCATCGCACTGCTTTTTTGGCTCAAATTTTCAAGTTTTGTGAAGAAAATAAATCCTCAATGGAAATTCAAATATTGCTATTTTCTTTTCAAATCCATGACATTTATTAAATTGTGAAATAAAGAAATATTTTTTCACTTCTGTTAAATTGAAATATGAGGTAAGCAAATGTTCCCAATCATGAACCTGAATTACCAAATGTTTACTTTATCCTGGACTTTCATGACGAATCTGAAGTCAATTTATGTGAAACATAAAGCGCTGTGCCTGTGAATAAATCTGTGGTTTATCACTCAGGTACACGCTTTGAACTGACAAATGTAATTACCCCCCCCCAGCACAGGTGGCTCTGAAGGGAGAATCCAAGTGAGTGAGAATGGTGTGCTAAGCCGACAGCTGACATTGAACCCTTTCCTACTAAGAGGGATATCAGGGAGAGTGCAGTGGGGTGAGGAGATCATGCTATCATCTTTCTGCTATTGTTACTGTCACACTGTTTCATAAAGGTAGCAGGTGGGGGTGGGGTGGGGGGAGGGGTGGGTGCACAACATGACAGGGCCAGCTGCTTACAGATCAAGTGCAGGAGAGA
>JBAMYA010000007.1:7432177-7443190 GCA_037176975.1 Arrhamphus sclerolepis | reverse complement strand
GGTGGGGGTGGGGTGGGGGGAGGGGTGGGTGCACAACATGACAGGGCCAGCTGCTTACAGATCAAGTGCAGGAGAGATGGATGGATGGATGGATGAGTGGTAAACTGATAAGATGTAGGGAAAGATGGCTGGACGGACGGATGGAGAGGAGCATACCCTGAGCCTGTGCTGCATGTGTGTGTGTGTGTGTGTGTGTGTCAGCACGTCTGACCTGAGCTGTCTCAGTAGGCTGCAATAAGCCTGACCAACAACCAACAACGCTCACCTGGAGTTAACAGCTGCCGGCCCACAATGCAACTGTCGCTTGGCAGCATGGGTGGGACGGCAACGGCAAAGTCTGATGGAGTGTGTGAATATGCACGTCGAAGACACAAAGTGAAGACAAAGGTGGAGGAAATGAAGAACATAATGTACATCCACTCCTAAAGTATAATATGAAAATAGTCCCATCGGAGATACTAAGAGCTTGACAGGTAAATATCACCGTAACAACTTCACAAACATCTTCCTGACATGTACGAGGACCGGAAGCCTCTAACTGGAGAATGTAGCATGAAAGCATGAACGGTAAGCAGAGGTAAAGCTAAGCCTGAGCTCTGTAAAGACTGGGGCTCATGTTTCTGGGATTATTCAGGGTCAGCTCCATGTCACGGCACACTGTTGAGTGTTGAAAAGTGTGCGCCTCTGTTTCCAAAATAGATGAAAACGTCACTCTTCGTATTCATGACCTTCCTCTGCTGTATATCACATCTACTGTAAAAGGACACGTCTGGCCTGGATAAAGCAAATTTCACTATTTGAAGTCAGGTATCCCAGCTATTCTGTGTATGTAGTTAATTTTCTGATGCCTTTTAGACATTCATTTAATAAAATCCCCATGAGACCTTTGCTAACATTTCTATTGTTAGAAACATGACAGGAGGCAAAGCGTGATTTACCTCGGTATTATTGTTTCTTCATGGACTTTGGAGGGCTGACAGCTCTGCTCTCTAGCTCTGCAAATAAGCAGCCCACTGAATCCCTCACCTGTTAATGCACAACCCCTGAGAATCCATTAAAATGTAAATGAGATGTGGATTTTTGCCCTGAGAACACTCTAGTAGAACGTGCACATCGATGTGCTGGACAGTATGTGGGTTTCAAATGCACGATAAGAATCACTCCAGGGTGTGTCAGTGAAGAGAAGGCATATTTCCTCACCATTAAATTCAATCTTGTGATAGACATGGTACAATGCACAAGAGGAGAAAAAAAAAGGCCACTCTCTTTCATGCCAATTATAATGAAATTGTGAAACCAAGTAAACTGCTTTAGTTAAGAATAATGAAGCGACTAAGTGAATGCACTTAGGATAAAAACATTCTGTGAAGACAACACATCCATAAATTATAATATCAATAAAACCATTAGACAAATAACAAGCATAAATTATACTGCAGAGCAGACTCCTCTAACAAAGCTTACATCTTGACAAATAAGCTACTCTGGAAAACAACATGAAAAGCCCCAACAAATGAATTCAAGATCAAACGGCTAGCTCGTAATTGCCTCCAAATGAAACATTAATCATACAGTAACAACAAAGAAGGTGAGCGCTGCATGTGAGTAACGTTCCTCAAACGTAACCCAAATGATTCTGCTTCGACTGGGTGTGTCATATAATCAGATCACACTGTGCAAAACGTGTTAGTTTAGTGGGAAACCCGTGAGTTAGTGTACTGGGCTGGAACACGGCAACCCTGGTTATGAGGGGAACCACACGACACCTTGTTGAGCTTAGAGATGTCGAGGAGGTCAGGTCTGTGTCTATGAATCAGGGCGCAGAAGGCCAGGCCATCCTTCCAGCTTAACCGGCCACCGAGCAGAGAGAACCAACGGGTCAGTTCAAAGCAGGGAGTGTGGAGTCACTTTTCAGCATTAACAACTGATGGTGCAACAGCACCGGACAGCATCATTTCACTTCAGCTCTATGATACTTGATTAATCCCCATCTGTAATATTGGCACTTCAAATTTCCCCTATGACATAGTCACATATGATCTTAATATTTACTTTGTTTCAGGAAGAACTCAGCACTGATGCAATGGTATTATTTAAACATACTCAGTGGACAAACACCTTATTATTCAGATATAATGAACGACATTTGCTATCAATAATTATCACTATAACCAAAGAGCAATTAAAATTCAGAGTGCCCAGATATTATTGGAAAACACTCACCTGACATGGAAGTTTTGGACATTAACATTCCTGTAGGGGGCAGTCTTTCTTTGACACCACAGGAGAAGACCTTCCTTGGCAGATGTTTCTGAAGTAAAAGATTTCACACCAACTTAAACATGCAGTTTGTTGTTGGTACATTTTTTTTAAGTAATCTGTTAAAAATTCTATTTGAAGTATGAGCTTTGTGCTTTTGCAACCTCATGGTATTCAAAATGTAACTGAATTAACCTTGTTTGACATCTTCAGCTAATTTCTTCAAAAGAAATGAACGGGAATTCCGCACATCATTTATTACTAATTAAATGGATTGACTGAAAAAATTAAATTAACATTTAAATTAATAAACGTGCTCATATGTGGCCCATTATTCTTCGGTACTGATAATCTATAAATGTTGACATGTTCTCAATCAGATTAAGCTGAGGGCAACACACTGATCAATACAGAGAGAGGAGGCCTGTTTCAGTCCTAAAGCTGTCCATTTATTTGATCAGGAATCAGTTTATAAAATAATAATACTGACAAATTAATCATTAAGAGTCTGATTTTGCTATAAAAAAAAAACAATAACAAAAATGTTTAACCACTCAGTCTGTCATATGGGATTTATAATAAGTGTCCATGTTTATTTTATGTTTTGTTTTTTTAATCAACAGGTTTAGAATAAACTGGTCAGATTTACAACTTCTGGATTGATGATGTCACCTTCCACAGATATATCCTGGATGGCGAAGCGCAGGATGATGGTCCAAATCATTCCAAGAGTCATCTTCACATTTCCATCCACAATCTCTGAAACACAAAATTAAACTGCTGCAAACATTTTGTGGAAGATTTTTAATTTAAAGATATTCAAATCTATGTTCAAATTTATGCATCCACAGCTCCCCGTAATGCGAGCGCGTCCGTTTTCGATACATGATGCCAGAAATATACATACTCACATAAACAGGAAGTGATAAATACCTTCTGCTCCAATGGAGACCAGCTTCACTCCTTTACTTGTTATGAAGTCCAGCGCTTTGTTGACGTTAGCAATCTTGTGAAACCGCATCTTCCCTCTGTCTGGCTTAGGTAGCCTCTCTCCTACAAAGAAAATATCATGTGAAAGGGACAGACACCTAATGTCATCAAGGAAAGAAGTCAGTGAGATGTGCAGCAAATATCTTCGTTTAGAGCTCTAACCTGAAATGACTTCCAGGAGCAGCATAAGTTTTAATCCATTCCTGAAGTCCTCCTCAATGTTTTCAATTTGAGTACCAGCTTTCCTCAGGTGAGAATTACACCAGGCTGTGAAAGTCTAACAGGAAACATAGGCAAAGGTCAGTTAATAGTCTGAGTAGTTATACAAATACACATGTAGTACATGATATTTTTTTCTTTTCAGTTATTCAGTTAGTCTCCTTTAGATTATATAGGTTAAGCTTTATGCACAATAAACCTAAACAAACAGTGGGAGCTAACGGCTTATACACTAGACGTTAACCTCTTTGACCAGGCTAACCTTCAGTGGCACATTCGTGTCCAGTTTCAACTTTTCCTACAATAGCTCCTTATCTAACACCAATCAGAACAAATGTACTCTATGTGGCATCCTGAAATACAGTAAATCAAGTTAAGACAGGATCGTTATCTTTCCCCTATTTTTATGAAGTCTCTCAGTAGCCAACAGCAGAGTTCACAGACCCTCTGCACTGTACAGATGAAAGCAGGGAGCCGACCAGAGCACATTCCAGCCGATATAAGGTGTTAAATTTAGACTGGTCTGTTGCAGCTCACGATAAGGGACCAGGAGGGAAAACGTCACGGCGTCTCGCCATGTCAACATGAGTGAAAATGTCACAAGGGTACAGAACAAGTTTTCCTCTCACGTCACTTTCTCTCACTATTTTGCCACTTATGACAAGCTGATGTACTGCTGCTGCGTGGCGATAGCTCTATCACTGAACATGTATGTTCTTTATTTAGGTCACATATATTGCAAAGCTGAAGCATGGAGACAGGCAGGATGGAAGTGTTCAAATCCAGTTTAAAATTGTCCTGAATACATACCACAAAGATGAATAAACTGATGGGTTAAATGCCATAACTCTTCTTTTCTGCTACATAAAAAATGACTTTTAATCTTTGAAAGTGAACAAAAAACAACCAATGATCTTATCAACAGATTGTTTATTATACTGGTATCAGTAGTCATTTAGGAAGTGATAAAAGAATGTCATGGCTTCAGAATTAAACACTTAGAATAATCCCAATTTTAATTTTACCTCAGTATTTGGCATATTTTAAGAGTACAGTGTAATAAATTTGATGTTTTGTTTTTTTTAATGGACAAAAAGATCAAATGCAGCAAATTATATTTCTTTGAATTTCTTCCAATATTACAACACAGAACCTGCTGTTATTTGCAAAGATGCCGATTTAAATTAAACGTATCACCCCAGTTCTAATTTTTAAACTTTCTTGGTCCCAGTGACATTGCATTCTGGTGCCCAGTCAGTCAAACTTCCCCTTTGGGTGTCAGTGCAAAAGCAGAATATTGTGGGCTTTACGGTGAAGGCTATCACATTCCCCACTGAGTGAGCCAGGGGAGTATGTGACATTGTACTGCTGTCCTCCTTGTTAAAATTAAAAAAAAAAAAAAAAAAAAAAAATGGCCGCAGTTGCAGAACACTATTGCCCACTTTCCAAGCATCCCCCACCCAGTCCTGCACTACTGCCTGGTGATGATTAAAGCTAAAAATATGAATGAATCATACCCAGTGAGGACCATCCCTGTCAGTGAACTGACTAATGCCTTTGGGGCCTCACCAGGTCAGAGGATGGCACACTGTGTCCAGGGGAATGGAAAATCCTAAACTGGATGTTTAAAACCCTGGAAAGACTAAGCCTCGCCAGTCGATGAAATTCCATCCTCAAGCTTCTTTTATTCTAATTTAACTTGCATAAGCATAGTCATAACTTACAATCATAAGACTCATATACTTTCACCAAATGACGCACGGCGCCCTGGCAGAGCAGATCTGATCTGTCTCTGGAACATGAACAACCATGAGGGCTTCATCAATCTTCTTGATAAACCTGTCGGAGTCAGGGGTGATGGATTCACAACATAAATATCCACCGAAGGAGAACCAACCCAGCTGTTAGGTTTAGAAACAAGCCTCTAGCATCGTTTGTGACAGATATTTTGTGACACAAAGTACATCTCAAAGTCCTTTACCAAATCTGATCATTTTGCACAGCTGTTCACATAAACTAAGAATCCTCCAATGAGAACTTGAGAATTTCAAATTATAATCAATGGACAATTAAGATATAAAAAAATAGAAACAAGAAAAGTTTTGTGTTTATGAAACATGGGCATGAATATCATGTTGCTGCCTTGTGTTCCCAAAAATACACATATTGTCATCTCTGTGAGGGCCAGGAGGTGATGGAGGGCATGCTGCTTATGGCCCCTACTGGCAGAAAGAGCTGTGCTCTAAGACCAGAGCTAACAACCAAAGCCGTAAAAACAACTGACAGTGTGGGAGGCCGAAGCTATATCGAGTTGAGCTGGTGCTGGCCCAATATTCCTGCGTGGTTTCTATAAACAAAAGAATTCCGCGCCAAGGACACTGGATTAACCCAACTATAATGCCTTTTGGTCCCCATGTTAAAATTAGCTGTAGCGTCCATTCTAATCCCAAGAGCGTCATCATGTGTTAGAAGCATCTGTTGACAGCCCGCATTCCACGCGTATCAGTGGAGAGGCAGCGGTCTGGAGGGCCGCTGGAAGGCAGGCTATTGTTAGCTGGTACCCGCCGCATCCGCCCGTCAAACTCAAGCCTCCCTCCCTGGATCCACGTCAAGTCGTACAATACGTAACACAGAACCGGAAGTGTGATGTTATCTTTCAACATAAAACCACATGTGAGTGTTTTTTTTTTTTGTTTCTTTGTTTTGTGATCAAATGTTTATTAACAGATGGAAGGGCGATTTTAAAAAAATCACAATGAAATGACAACGATACAAATGCTGAAAATGTATGTATCAGCAAATCAACCTAAAATACAAATAAACCCATCATCCCACAAAAGGACCCCAAGGACCCCTAACTATCCATACCATACCTCCAACACCCACCCATACCCAAAATGGAACAGTTACTTAAAAGCACGTCATTGTGATGGATAAATAAATAATAATAATAATAAATACATGAACACCCCATGCACACCTGCCATTCAGCAAGGGGCTGTCGACACAACTCAAAAACATAACAGATACAAATGGATAAAGGCACCAGGGCAGACATCGGGGGAAACATTTCATAAAAAAACAGGGAGTCATAATGGGTGACACTATGAGATCACCCCAATAGCTCTTTTTTTGACAGTCAGTTGCCAAAACACAAGTGTTTAAGGTCTTTTCAGGAACTTCATGCACCCGTGCTGCTGACAGTTTTTTGTTTTAATATGTGGCAATAAAACCCTGGAACCTCACAGGTTACAATCTGAACATATTGACAAACATATCAGTGGGTTGATGAATTATGATTATAAAAAATGAAATTATAAAAGCATGGAAAAGTCCTAATGACATCATGAAAAAAGGCATCTGTGTTCCAAAAGACATACAACAACCACAAACTATGTAAGTGAAGCTGGTTATTCTGTTTTTCTAATATAATAATTAATGATTTGCATAACTTTTGGTCATATTTGTTTATTAATACTGTTTTGAGTTTGTTGTTGCATCTTACGTCTCTGAAATCCTTTTCCAGTCTAACTTTGTTTTACATCTCTGATTAGTTATGTCAAACTTTGGTTTAGTTACATATGTTGACATCTCTGTGTCTCATGATTTTGCATCTCTTCATGGCTGGTCTGTTAAGCACTTTTTTGACTCTTTAATGCTGTTCAACTTTTTGCAGGTTAATTTCCTAATTTGGCTGTTTTCTTTCTCTTTGGAATATTTTTGAGTCACATTTTGGTAATTATCTAGCTCCCTGTGGCTATTCCATGCCTATTTATATAGACTTTGTATCCCTTCTTCATTTTTTAATTCATGTCATAACCCTCGTTCATATGGTCATTTTATGTCAAATACTGGTTGTTTTGCTCCATGCTTGATCTGAATTTCATCTGGCAGTAGAAGGCTTACATGTCTCCTCTGTGTCTCATGATTTTTTTTTTTTTAAACTAAATAATACTTGATGCTTCGGTACCTCAGCCTGTTCCATTCCAGAATGTCTTTTAAGTAGGGAATTTTGTCCATCCTAAATGCTATTGGTGTTTCTAAGTTCCCAGTCGTGAAGTGCACAAACTGTTTGAGTCTTTTACTTTTTGCAAATGTTAGTTACAGATGAAAATACAGCCGACTTCATTAAGTTTGTCACATAGTAACGTCTGTTGGGAGGTTGCTAAGGAGTGTTTTATTTTGAAGAAACTGAACCGGAAGTTTGCTTAATTTAGCTTAACATGTGTCCCAACAACTCATCACTCCATAGATCCCCTCTAAGTTTTGTATGAAATAAATAAATAAATGTAAAAAATAAGCTCAAGTATAATTATGAACAGCAACCATAGCACAAGTTTATCCCCTCTTTATCTTTCCTTCACATGTCTGTAAAGTTGGTGCGCTGGCATCCGAGTTTTATAATTATTATTTAACATAAAAAAAACAAACAAAATAACATACTTTCCTCTGCTGTTGCTCCCAGGCAGGGTCCAGCAACATGTCCCTGTCCCATTCGTCCTCCTGGATCATGTACTCATCCTCGTAGCCATTATCGTAGTGCACCGTGGTCTCTATCTGGGTCATCATCATTGTGCCGTCTCTTTCTCTTCCCTCAAAACTCAAAATGTTTGTTATCCTGAATAATGTTGCTGTTTAAATGTGTAATTCTCCTGAATCTCTCCTCTCAGAGCCGACGCTTCTTGTCTCTTTCTCTTCCTGGCGCTCACCCGTGTTCCCCCAGACCTGACAGAAGTCTAGTCGTGGATGCCACCGATGAGCAAACGACTGTTTCATTAGTACTGGACGGTCACGTGACACCGTCATACCTCCCTCCAAATTCCCCATCTCACCCTCCCAAACCAAACCCACCTACAGCAGAGCAGCTGAGTTTCTTCAAATCAATACAAAGTCTTTATTTCAGGAAGAAAAAATAAAATGAAAGAAAAAAATAAAAACATACATTTAAGATTTATTTAGGACATAATGCAACACAAAATGGGCTTGGGACATATAAATAAAAGGCTTCTTGAAAAAAAAACCAAACAAAAACATACATTCTCTCACCGAAAGCATGAACACCTAAAACCTACCACAATCACAGATCATAAACAGAATATCTGAGACTATTATAGAACAGTATATGGAGGCCAATTCCTACTGTTCATGTTCTATTACTCTTTTGTTAACTTTTTTTTTTTTTTGAAGTGGCAGTTGATGTCTGCTTAACTTATAACATTCAGGGAGAACAAATATCAACTTAGACACAACATGCATTTGTGTGCCTGCTCATGTATGTAAATGAGAACCACTATGAATTTATATCATCTTTTTACATGCTCAATACTTGTGTGTGACTTGTGTGTCACTGAAAATGTTAAGAGTGTAACAGTGCAGTAAACCAATAACACAAATAACAATGAAACAAGTATGCCTAAACTGAGCATAAATCTTAAACTAATATCTATTAGTCCCTGTAAGCTGTGTAACTAAAATGTGTGTTTTTTTCCCCACATCTCAAACACCACCCTGGAGTGTCATCAGTTTTTTGACAGTCTTTGGAGTGCGTGATCTCTTCTTTACATACAGCGACAGCTTTAATTCCTCCCACACGTCTGTGATGTTTAATTCTAAGCTGCTGGAAGAGAAATTGCTATTACATGTACAAATAAAGAAAATAGGCAAGTAGGGAAACTTTAGCAAATGTTTCTTTTTAAAGTCACGTTCCAAATAATGCCCATTTAAGCAACAAGTCAGTGTGTGACCAAAAAAAAAAAAAAAAAGATTGCCCAGAAGAGTAACAGTTGCGGTATATTTTTGTTTTTGATTTTTAATTTAAATTCAATTTTCTATTTCCTTCCACTTTCTAAAAACTAAAAAAAAAAGAAAAAAAAGAAATTAAATATATTTTAAAAAAATTAAGGCCCAAATGCTCACAGAATCTATTAGCAGGCCTCTTAAAAATGCACTGAAGGAAAACCTTCACCGGAGAGCTGGAGGTCATTTGGAGTGCAAGGAAAAACACGGAGTATACAAGGCTTGAGTGTTTCACAAAAATCATCCAACAACCTTAAGACCATGGTCACAGAGATGTTGACACTGTCCAAAGCCTCACCAATACGTGGGGGGAAACCAAAACAAAACAGTGAGTGTTTGCAGGTAGGGAGTCATTTGCCCCCCATGTCTGTGATCTGCAGCAGTGCTCTTCGGCCTTCGGTGGTTAACAAGGAAGAGAAAGGGATTCAGTGGGAAGGGTTGCTTTTTTCCGTCATTCAGTTTCATTTAGGCCACATGGTCGCCGCCACTCCTGGCCTCGTTCATGAATCCACTTGTTTGATACTAAAAACAAAGAAAAAAACAAAAAGAAGAGAAAAAAAAAAGAACAACCACAAACTTAATATTTTTCTCTGATTACATTAGACTTCTAACAAATGTTGACATTTCTTTTGACAACCTTACCAATACACACCCCATAACTAAAGTTTTGCTTGAGTTATAGGGGTGTGTTTTGGCCAGGACCTCACAATACGTATCCCGATAAATACGATATTGTCATGATATATGATACGATATCGGAAATGCTCCCACCTATCATGGCAGCAGCAGGCCATACTCCAACATCTACAGGAGTGGAGGTTGTATTTATTTTGACTTATATTCTTAAAAATTTTTTAATTTTATTAACCCTTCAGTGTCTATTACTAACCGTCTGCTTGGTCCTTTTTCTCCCTCTTTTTTCATATAAATGAATGCATCAAAAAAATATTTGTGAATTCTTTTGCCCATTTTCTCAAGATAAATTAAACTTTCAAAATCTATAAAGAAACTGGTCATTTTTACATGTTATAGATGCATTAAACTGTGTTTTTTTTCCCCTTTTTATTATTTTACAAACAAACAACTATATATAAACAACGAAGGTGAACAGGTCCAAAGGTTTGCCTCAAATTTTTTTTCCTCAACTATGTACAGTACTAATAATTGCATTTAATAATGAATGCCACTTTGCAGTATAATAAGAGGATACTGGGCCCTGAGAACTGTTTCAGTTCAAATTTCTCCAAAGTATTTAGATTAATTGGTGTTCCTAAGTTGTCCTTAACAATGTGTGAGAGTGTGAATGGTTGTATGTCTACATGTGGTCCTGCGATGGACTGGCGACCTGTCCAGGGTGTACCCCTGCCTTTCGCTCAGAGAGAGCTGGGTTAGGCTCCAGCAGACCCCCCATGACCCTGCACTGGCATTAACGGGTTTAGCTGATGGATGGACAGATATCTACTGTATTTCTTTGATTCTAATCTGAGTTCTCTGTCTTTATGAACTCATGCTAAACGCTTACTCCAAATAGATTAATTTTGCAAAAACAGGCGGAAAATGGGAAGAAAAAAAAAGAACACGGCAAAACAACAGTTAAAACTTCCAGGAAAAAAAAACATTAAAATAATTATTTAGAACCATGAAACTACTATCAGCGAAGATGACACTTCTAAACACTGCTAAAACACCGCTTAACTCTCAGTATTTGCTCTCTCTCATCCACCGTCTGTCCTGCTCATCCTCTTTCTC
>JBAMYA010000007.1:7407787-7426642 GCA_037176975.1 Arrhamphus sclerolepis | reverse complement strand
ACACACACACACACACACACACACACACACACACACACACACACACACACACACACACACACACACTCACACATATGCCATTATGCCAGGGCATGCCATTATTTGAAGAAAAGAGAAGTCTTTATCCTGCATAATCATAATGAAGAACATTACTTAAACAAAAAAAGAAGTATACGTTAGTTATAAAGCCATATAAATGTCCTGTCTGTATTAAATGGATTAAAACTGTATTATATTTTATACAGTGATTACAGTTCAATTCAATTCAAAAATACTTTCTTAATTCCCAAAGGAAAATTCAGTTATCATCACTAGACCAGGAATTAGTTCGGTAAATTAGTTATTGGCTTCTTATTCTGCATGAAAGAAGAAAAAAAAAAAAAAAACTTTTTTTTTTCTTAAAGGTGGAGTTTGGAGGGAAAAAAAAATAAATTCAGCCGTTTGACACCATTATGAAAGAAGCTGTTAATATAACAGACGCTTCTTTGCAGACACCTCACTGGCCCCACTTCAAATCAGAACTCTCAAAGATGTGAATCAAGGCAACTGGATTTTTTTCTTCTTTAATGTCAGTATGGTGCACTGCTCAATAAACTGCTTTTCAGCATATGAAGCAAGAAGCTATTATGGAGGCAAAAATAGATTTTGCAAGGGAAAAGAATTATAAATGAACAAAGATCACAGCTACATATCCATTCAATATCATCACACCCACATATTTATGCAACTCCCTTGTTCACAAATATCAGAATAATCCTCTATTTCAGTAAAAGGCAACGGAGCATCATACTTTATAACATCTTGTCATGCTTTTTTGACTATAGGATCATTTGTGGCGTTAGAGACATCTATGGTGTTCATCCCAAAGTATTAAAAAACATTTTTTTTCTTTCTAATAAATGTTCTCAATCTATCTTGTGCAGACGTGGGTTGTCTCGAAGCAGCCTTGATCACCACCCTCTTCCTGAGGAAGTAGACGACAACCAGACCCCTCAACACTACCTCCATGACTTGCAGGAAGCTGTTTCTGCACACAACAGGTAAACGAGTCCCTCCATGCTTGGGTTACTCTGCAAAGAGACAAAATCTTTGCAATTCCTGAATAAGGCCTGACTAAAGTGATTTTCAACAAGAACACCCACATACACCCCTGCCTGTGTGTTTTGTAATGTTACACCGTCTTGAGCAGACAGCTGGTTCTCAGCGTTCTTGCCATGTGACACCCAGAGGCAGCGGATTAATTAATATCACATTGCCTCCTTCAGATGTGCACTTAAAAGAATGAGTAATGAGGCAACCTGTTAGAATATTCAATTACTTTGACATTTGCCCTTCATTTTCCATTTTGATTTATCAGAAGCTGCCACAGTTAAATATCTTCAGCTGCATAACAGAGACATTTAGACAGAATGTGATGATGGAACGTAATGGTTTGTTGCAGAGTGAAAAAGTGTTGGAGACTAATACTGATTGTGTAGCCCCTTCACAATTTAGGATATTTCTCTTTTAATAAGTTTTTAAGCTCTGCACAAACACGAGCTCATTGTTTTTCTCTTTAGCTCACAGACATCTGCTGGCTCAAGAAGCTCTGACTGCCCCACCGTAATTTCTGTGGAGTCCAACCAGTCCTGGTCAGGTATCCACAGCTCTGCAGGTACTGGTATCTCCACAGAAAGGAGCTCTGTTTTCTCCTGGGGCTATGACGTAAGTCCAGTCTTGAGAAAAATATCATATCATTTTTTTTTCTGTTGTTGTGTTGTGTAGAACTTCAAGGACATCCTTTGTCCTTCAGCATTGAAAACATCCATTCTCGTAAATTCTGTTGTTGTTTTTTGTTGTTTTGTTTTTTTTTGCTGCAAAAATGAAATTCAAGTATACTGCTCCATATAGTTGAATGTAATTTTTTGATTGACTCCTCTTCATTTGTCACATTTTGGAAAATGTGAGGGAAAACACAGAGGGATGTTGAACCAGCATCTGCATATGTGTACACAGTATACCAGACAGCTTATTTGTCTGCTACTTCTTTATATGCAGTGCTTTATTCTACTTGATTATTTATTAGGCTTCACTTTCTAGACTTTGTTGGTCCTACAAAACTTTTCGAAAGACTCGATGATTTATTTAGTATATTGTCCTCAAGTTGCTTCTGAGTTATACAAGTTAACTTGCTCATAGCTCAACTCTCTTTTCTTTCCCTCTGCTTGTGTATCACTAAATCACAAACACCCAGTCTCTGCATATAACATCATTTCTTATTCACGCTGAAGCCTGCTGTCAGATAGATAGTAAGAAACCAACATCTACCAACATCGTCTATCTAGCTGATAGACGATGAACGAATGAAACAAATGAAAAGCTGCTGCTTAGCAGTCATGAAGGTGGTGCATGAGAACCAAGGCTTTTCTAGACTCTTCTGTGTCTGTGCTTCTTGTGCCACAGGAGTTTGACAAGGCAGCCTCCCAGCAGGTGCAGAAAATGTTTGAGGAGATTGATAAAGAGCTATATGAAGGAAGAGGCAGTGGGGTAGGGATACTCCAGGGGCTGCAAGAGGAATGCCAACAGTGGACTTCACGCTTTCCACATCTTCGGTAGGTTATTCACGGTTTCCCTCCAGCCTGTCAACCTTACAGACATGAGTGACCCAGAGTGGCAGCGAATGATAAGATTAATGCTGATTTTAGACAAAAATACTGTAAAAGTATTCCTATTTTCTAGGAAAATGTCTTTATTTTGCTTATTTCTTTTGTATGTGCCTATCAGGATCCTGGGGACGCAGCTGGTGTGTCCCACAGATGAGGGCTTCCAGTGGTACGCTACTCCAGGGACATGCAGCCCTGCTAGCAGCTCGTCAGCAGGCAAAGAAAATAGTGCAAAGTCCCAGGAGAAAGATGAGAGTAGTGCAGAGTAAGTCTTAAATGCACTGGCTCCTGGTTTGTTGACTAATAGAAGCTCACATGCATTCCTTTATATGCATGTTCTGAAGCATTGGTTGAAAATTATACAACCTTTTTAGCTACTGAACTCATGCAGAAGTGTCATCGCCAGGTTTTTCACTCTTAAGAGGCTTTCTAGCCTTGTTCTAGCAGCTAAATTTGAATTATTTATTGTCTGTTTCCATTTTTTACTTACAAAATAAGATGCATAACTATGTTGTCTTGGGGGGGTGGGGAGGTTGAATGTACAGGGCAGGAGAGCTGCACTGGTCAAGTCCTCCTCAGCTGAATTCGATGGTTCTCCTAATAACTCCAGCAGTCACGACAAGCAGCGGGTGTTTGAAGTCGAGGGTCTGATGGAGGAATATCTGGCTTTTGATAGCAGGGACTTGTGAGTTACTCACTTTGCAGAGATGCTATTACAGAAGCTACAAACACCTACACAGCTCCTGCAGAACAAGTGCCATTCAGTTTTGTTTAAAATTGTTTTTGTTTTGTTTTTGTTTTTTAAAGTAAAATTATTTATATCTCTTCTCCACAGGGATGATGAGTGGGACCAGGATTGTTTGGAGTCTGTTCGGAGGCATCACTGTCTGCCTCCCGTCTCACCATACCGATGTCGCCGTCAGGCTGTTCTTGACTTGCTGTTTGATGATGTTTGGTTTGAGCTGGTGGGCTGCATGAAAGAGTTGGTCCATCGCCACTGGGAATGCTGCACCTCTCGTGAGGCTGAGTTTTACAACGTTACGTTGCACATATATATGTATTTATTTTGGCTGAAAGTAAATATGCATGTGTGATTGCTAGGCGACGAAATGATTTCTGGCAACTTGAGCCCTGTGCGACCAGACTACCAGGACCCTCTTATGCTGCTCTCCACATTGCCTGCAATGCTGCCCAAACTTGGTCAGAGCAGGGTGCCGCCACTCGCAGCTGGCTCACAGTTCCAGGTCAGTGATCTGGGGATGACGAAGAGGCATCATGGCCAGTCTTGGGGAGTAGACTGGGAGCTTTGTGGGACTTTCATTACTCTCAATACATCAGGAGATCTTTTTTCTTTCACATGTTTGCTGTCTTTTAAAATATCCCTTAAAATATTGCTGAATTCATTATGATGAACATTTACTGTGTGAATACAACTTCTAACACGAAAAGAAAAATGGGTGTGATAGAAGTGACTTATTACAGCAAATGTAAAGCGTATAGAAGCAGTGTAGAGCCCCATGTCTGCTCCATGGTTGACCCTTGATCATCATCTGTTTTTCACTCCTGCCCGTTGGTCTTCAGCCTGTCAGTTCTTCCAGTTCATTCACTGATGTATACTATGCAAAAACGTTTTGTGAACTCTCTGTTCTGTCTTTGTTTTTTTTCTATTCTCTTTTAGTTTTCATTTAGCATTGACTTGTTGCCTTGCCTTTTCTCCTTCCTCTTCTCTTCTACGTCCCAAATAGCTTTCTTTTGACATGTCTTTTTCCCTTCTAAAGAACACAAAGTCAAGGGGCTCAAAGAACAAGTCCAGGTGGAAATCCAAAAAGCAGAAACGGCCTCTCGCTGTATGTAACTCCTCCACTTAGATCCACAGTGGTGTGTGTCGTGTGCACACCGTCCATAGGAGCTCATTATCATTGTCTAGAATAAATGTGCTTGTGCCTGTTGATTAACACTAAAGCATCTCGACAGTTTATTTCCTTGCTTAACAAACATATTTTCATACTTTGCTTTTATTTAGATATTTTTTTAGGACAATGTAATACACATTGTGTTTCTAGTTACTGCCTTTGTGCATTGTGATGTGACTGTAATTGTTTTTATTGGTGGCATAGCAAATACGGAGGTCCTTCTCATTGTACATCACTGCATGATGAATAACCATTTTTGTTGTTATCAAATAATACACTAATATGAAAACAACTATGGCCAACAGGCTTCCCTCGTCTTGCTACTCGCTGTCATTGACCTTTTAATCAGTCTTGTCTTTTCTGCTGCAGGCTAGTCGGGTGCCTGCAGGACCACCAGTGCCTCAGCACAACCTGGATGACCTCATCGTGGTCCACGGCATCCCCCTGCTGCAGAGGAACCTGGGTGTGCTGGAGAGAAACCAGTATGAGCACATTTTACTCTCCTATCAAACCTTAGTCCCAACGTAGGAAAATTAAGTCGGAATTATTCACACATTTTTAAAACATATTTATGTCATCCTGCAAAGTGATTTTAACTATGGGGTAAGAATGAAAAAAAAATCTTGTAACTTTCCTTCTGGCAATGTTTTGCCCATGATTTTAACACTTTGCTTTGTTCTCAGCCATTTGGCTGACTGCAAACACAGGAGTTATCAACTACTCTTCTGGATCTCGTTCCCACACAGGGAACCAGAGGAACATGTCCCTCCCAGTCCAGGCTCCAGTGTCGTCCCCTCCAACAAGCCTCGCACTCGTCGAGCCCTGGAGCAGAGCTCTTCTTCGTTGTCCCGGCCGGTGCAGTCGGCTCGTCGCAGAAACCCTCCTCCTCGAACCCTCATGCCACTGGTTTCGAACCTGAGCCAGTCCAGTACAGGAGGATCCCTGGTTGAGGTCGTCCGTGGGACGCGTTTGTGAGTTATAGAAACTACTGAATCTCCCCTGCTTCTCTTCATTCCATTATTGTCATCTACAATCTCGTTTTCAATGCGACTGCCTCAATTTGATTCAGTACTGATACCGAAAAGTGGAATAACAGGTGAGAAAACCAGCCTGGAGGGGTGTTTTTTGTGAAAAAGTCACGATTTAGCAAACGTTTACAAAAGATTTTTCAACAGAAACTTGCAAATTTTGATAAAATTTGTAAAATTAATTCTTTATAGCAAGAATTTGTGATTTTTAGGGAAAAGAGTTGAAATTTTACATCTGCTCTACGTCAAAATGGCACAAAAAGACGATATTTTTCAACAAAAAAAAGTAATTTTAAGTTAAAACGTTACAATTTTGCACGATAAAAAGTCTCGGTTGTAAAAAAGAAAAAAAAAAAAGGTCAACATTTTTTTTCAAATTTGTAATTTTTATAATAAATATAAAAAGTGATTGGAGTACAACAGTCTTAATTTATGATCAAGGTTGTGACTTTTGTAAAATTTGAGATTTTATGACAAAAATTAACTTCTTTATGTGATACAAAAGTCAGTTGTTGAAAAAGTAAAATCGAAACAAAAGTTGAAAAAAATTGTGATTTTAGCACAAAAGCCTCAATTTTTTGATAAAAGTAGCAAATTTAGTGAAATTTGAGATTTTATGACTTTTAATCACTTTTCTTTGTAACAACTGAGTGTAGGAACTGGCGGGAAATCTGAAGACATATCATGTGAGAGGAAAAAAAAGCAGATTTTCACTTGCTCACATGCAGCTGTGAATCCCTAAAGTTTGTTCTAAATAAATGGCGCCATAAATGCAGCATAGACCAAAAATGATCTACGCTTCCACCATCGACCCGTGTTGCTTTCCTTACAGACTTACAGCCAGCGACCGGATGACGCCTCCACTGTTGAGCCGAAATACACTCCTTCCCCCCATCAGCACTGGAGAATCAGAGTCCTCTCATTCAGGGCAGCATTCCAAACTTGCACAGGTACAGATTAAAGCACCAAGTAGGTGAAAGGTTTTAGAAATCTACCAACTATCTCCAAGAATTGCCAAAAGTGCAGATCCAAACAGTTGTGCTCAAGCATTTATTAAATGAATAAATAATGATCAAGTGTTTTAACGTGAGCTGCATTTGCTATTTTTCATCTTGTTAGCGTCAGAAAGGCCCATCCAGCCGTGCTCATAGTGCTATAAACAATGAAGGCGGCAGTTCTATACCAAGGGATCGTCACCACCTACTGGATGTATTCTCTCGTCCCAACACAACTCACACATACAGGGTGAGTTGCATCGTAGAGTCCAACATGAATAGACACCAGACATTTATGTTCACTTTAATTTCTAGCCGTCATCATGGTTGGTCTTCTTCAGTTCAGTAATGCTATGTAGTGTATGATCGGTATGCACGGTACCACATTTGACCTTTTGGCTTTGCCTTTAGTCAGACACTCCGTACCGCCGTTCCTTCACAGTCCTGGACAACATTGGACAGGGACGGCCTGGAAGATCCTCTGTGGCCACAGGTCAGAAATTCAATTGAATAGCTTAGTTCAAAATTCCTTTGTGTTACTTTACACTGAACACTAATCCTAATTTAAATCTCTTTACTAGTCACTTTTGTATAACTTTTAGTATCTCAGGTTAAATACTGAGCACTTTAAAATGCTGTTATCCATTAACTTTTGAGTAAAATTCAGCTCTTTCTTGAGCACTGATGCGTTATCCTGACATGTCTGCTTCTCCTTTGATAACTGCATGGAACATGCCTTACCAGTCAAACCTCAAAACATTTATAAATGGGTTCCTTACTCTAATCTATCAATCACTTATGTATTAATCTATTCTGTCATATCTCCAGACGCTCTGGGATTTGGTGTGACTGGCATCAGTCTTGGCATCAGCAGCTCATCTTTCTTGGACTCATTTCCTCACCACCCGCTGGGGCACTCCCCCATCAAAGACGAAGAGGAGCCAGACCTACAAACCCCCGCCCGAGGTTAGTCGACTGATGAAATCTCCCAGACTTAAGACTAAGATAAACTGTTTGATTCCACATTTCATGCCCTACTTTTAAACAAATTGACACAATTTCCTGCGGTCTTAATGAAATTTCTGCAGCACGTTTTGTTGCACATCCAGCTGCCTGTGGCAGTTTGGTCACACACAGGTGCTCCTGATCCCCTTTTTCAGGTGCAATTACAGCAAGAGTCATGCATTGAACTGCCCCAGGTAGTGAAAACCTGTGCAACAACGCCACGCAGGACTACAGACGTAATGTAACGGTTAACTTGATAAACTCTGGGATTCACTGTTACTCCATTCATCAGTGTTGTTTACATTTTCATGGGCTAACATTAAGAATTAAATGTCAGTTTCAGACCTAGGTGGCCCTCAAAAAAGGGAGTCTTGCTAGACTGAGAGAAACAGAAAGTGAATTTACTTCTGTAATATGTTCACTTTGATCTCAAATTTTGCAGCAGATGGCCTATTTACCACCTTGAAAAAGGATGAGGAAATCAATTAACTGAGGCTTTCTGCTGATATACTTCCTTTTTCCTGTAGCTCCACTGGTGCCTGTGTCAGTCCCTTCCAGGCCGTACAACCGAGGAGGCATCTCATCTAGAGCCAGCAGACCTGGCTTGTAGTTCTCCAAATCCTCCAGCCATTCATCTTTACACACCACAAAACCTTGCAGAGTCTGTGACCACTGAATGGTTTTGTTTTACTGAAGTAGCAGACTTTTTTGATACATTGCTTTTTTTTTTTTTTTTTTGCTAAAGGCCTATTTTTGTATTTCAGAAATCAGCTTATGTGGCTGCCAAACACAACTATCAACAGTAATTCTACCTTGATTTACAATATGAGCTGTATGTGTGAATATTTGTACTGTGTATGCATGACTTCCATCTGTATATATCTATTTATATGGGAATACTCTGTATATATGTCCCTGCAGTGTTTGTCTATGCAGGGAATAAATGCATCCATTCAGATGGAGATAAATAGGACAATAAGCACTTTTCCCCCTCTGTTGTATCAGTTTAGTACTGTATCTTTTCATAAAACTTTTGTAAAGGGAGTGGTGAAGAATAAGAAACAGTTGAACTTCTCCCTGCATACTAGCAATGAGGGGTGCCACATTTTCTCTAAAGCTCACTTAAAGTCATAACAGCAGATGTAGTGGCTGTACAGAAAGAACATGTCTACAGTCAATGCACTTTACTGAACTGAATTTACAATAATGGAAAATGAAACGAATGTGGAGGAAAGTAATAGTAAATAACCAGGAAACTGATTTATTATGTACTGTATTTAATGTCATTTTCTTCCCCTAAGCCAAGTGGGCATGCTTTAACAAGTAAGCCATCCCACAAAGGCAACAAAGCTTGAAAATGAAAGTTTTTCCTAAATGCATTTTCTTTTAATCTGTTTTATATAAAATAAAAAAAACTGTGTACAACTGTGTTATATACATACAAGTTTATTAATGTGAGTACAACAAAGAACAATAAACAAAAGCATTTACATTTTTTTCTTACAAAGTAAAAGTTACCACCAAGGATGGATGGTGAAGGTTTTTATTAGGTCTGCGGAACATAGGTTACTGGGTACACTTAAATTTTAATCCGAGAAGATGCTTTTCTGACAGTTACTTTTTCCCTTTTTTTCCTTTTTTGGGTTTTTCACTTTTTTTGGAGTATTTTGCTTCCAGGTCAGACAGGAAACTGTTAAAATTATTTTCTCTGGATTGCTGTCTTTGCTGCAACATAAGAGATGAAAATTAAAACGAGGGAAAACAACAGCCCTTGCTACAGTATTGCACATCTATGTTTTTTTTTTTTTTTACCTTAAGCATCATGACAAGACTGTCATCTTCATCACCAAGTCCCATCTCTTTTTGCATTTCTTCTGCTTCTTGTCGTTCTCTATCAGCCTGAAAGATCATTTAGAAGAGGTTGAAAAATAAAACTGGAAGATTGGTTATGGTCTGCATCTAAACCACCATTCAATTTATTTAAAAAAAAAACCAAAAACCTCACCCTTTTCCTGCGGGCCCTCTTCTTTTTGTCGCTCTCCTGAGAAAATGCTGGGAAGGCTTCAACCTCTCCGCTCTTGATTGCCTCCTGGATGATGCTGCACAGCCTGGGTTCATCTTCCTGAGAGCAGCACAGAGTTGAAGCTATGATGGCATCCATGTCTCCCTTGTGCTGCACATAAACCCGGATCACATCCTCCCGCTCTTCATCAGAGCCCTTGTATTTCTTCTCGTATTCAAGAATGTCTTGCACTGTGATCTAAGTAAAGAAGAGAGAGAAAGAGCATGTTGTCAAACCCTCCAAAAGTAATGTAATAAATGTCAATATCATTCCATTGGAAAACAAACACCTGATTATTTACAATACCTTAGGGAAGAGTAGTCTCCAGTAGTCTTCCCAGCAGCGGTCTTGACTGAGGACATCAGACTCTTCATCCACCACTCCCTGCTCATCATAAACAGCCTTCTGCTCCTTGTCGCTTAGAACTGCGTACAGCTTTCCCAACACCTAGAGGTAAACCTTTATTATGTATTATTCTCATATGCCCTATACATTTGAGATTAAAACAAAAAAGGATGTGGAGATTATCTGAAGTGACAGTGACTCCTGGGCACCGACATTCAGTTGTTGCCATGCCATTGGGGAGACTACTTTGGTTACTATGGTGATATCGTCACATATGGAGTGTTGCCAGGATTAATAGACACGTATTTTAATACAACTAGGTTTTCAACGTCTCAGCAAGGAGTATGTTAACGGACTGAAATTGGGTGTTTGTATGCATTATAAAAGTTGAAAGTTTGTAATAATAGGAAAACAAGACCTTATAAGCCCAAATCTGCTAGTAATGTAAACGAAAGAAGCATCAGGTCTACAACAGTAAAACAAACACATTGTTTTGCTTTAAATATCACAAATATATACCAGAATCCCTTCGCTTTCTTGCACTAAAGTTCAGAACAACTCGGCAGGAGACTGGACAACCTTAGGCAACAAAACATCTGTTAGATCCTCCTATCTACGTGTAGCAGATAGCTGTGCTAGCTGCTAACAGACGATCGTACGTGTGCACAAACACGGAGAGCTGACCTGAAACTTCTCCGTGGCCGCTGGGTCTTCAGGGGCTCGGTCTGGATGTACTTTCAGCGACACTTTGTAGTAGCCCTTCCGTATGTCCGCCTCAGTCGCCTCTTTGTTTACCCCCAGAACCTCATACAGGTTTGAGGTTGTGAAGAGCTCCTGGCACCGCTCGAGTAAACCCATCCCAGCAGAGCTCTGGTTTGACCGGATAAGTTAATACGAGTCTGACAGACACGACGTTTACAAGAGTAGTTTGGCGGTTTTAAGTGTTTGGTTAAATTAAGCCTGTCTTCCGTACTGCTATTGTTGGTAATATCAATTTGGCGCGCTGGCCTGTCACGCACATTAGCACGTAAGGCGACGAGCTTACGTCATAGACGCAAGCGCCCTCTCATTGGTTGTTAGGACTATGCATGATTACAGTAGGGATATTGTTGATTACATGAGGTTATTTTAAGTAACAACAAATGTGATGGGTTTGTTGTAAGCCGTGGATTTATTATTATTATTATTATTATTATTATTATTATTATTATTATTATTATTATTATTATTACCATTATTATTATTATTATTGTTGTTGTTGTTATTATTAATAATCAATTTCTCGAAAAAGCTCTGAAAACTCTAAAAGTGTTGTTTTGGCTTTGATTAGCTTTCAAAGTTTTTAAAATAAAGGATAGGTTGTCTAAATCGTATCATGTAACTTGTTCATGGTCACATGACCACACCTCTTTACCTCTGGAAGGAGATGTCTGCCTCAAACTTGGATAAAAGTAAATAAGTAAAATACGTAAAAATAACAGGTATAACTGAAATATTTTGTACATATATTTTAAAATAGTCTACTTCAGGTATATGTATACTACATTTATATGCCTGCATGCATATTTTCCTTTGTTTTTGCAAGCATGGCAACATTCATTGCAACTAGTGACTATAGTAGTCATAGTGTGAAAGGTTTTGACTGTTTATTCTCTTTTTTTTATACAGCTTAAAACTATCAGAAGATTTTTCACAAGCATAACCAACATGAATTGAAAAACATTACATGTTATGTGTTAGGGAGGTCTAAGGACTGAAATGTGTGCACTTATTTTGCAGGGGAAAAAAATAAATTTAATTGTCTAATACTACTATTACTACTACTGCTACAACTAATAATAATAGTTATCATAATAATAATAATATTATATGACGGGCAATGCTTGGTCTGTTTTACAGTGTTTGCAGATTTTGGGTTCATGTATTGAGAGCACTGAATTCCACAGGCCTCATCTGTGATGGTAACAGAAGGATATTTACATTCATGAGTCAGCCAGTGAGTCAAGGACATACAGATACCTTCGTATTTATTGGTGATTTTGAAGCAGCACAAGAATACATCAAAGACGATGAAGCAAGTCACTAAGTATTTCTCACTGCTTCATGCGAAAGCAGAACACAAAGATAAACACTGACTTTGAATTTAGCATCTTTCGACTGCATTCATCTAAGTCTACACAATATGCGGCACTGGAGATGTGCACTGCAAGCGCTCCTGTCTCAGAAGTTTTGTTTTATTTTGTTTTTTTCTTATTTTTGTTTCAAATATTGCCCCCATCAGCTTCTGTTGCATATTTGGCACAGTCTCTGTTGTTGTGTCGTATTGACTTTCTGTCATCACAAATCTTGCCTGTCCTTTGTACTCATTGACAAAATAAGCACTTGGACAACTGGCACGTCGTTATCATGATCAACAATGAGAAACAAAATGACAAGCACACAAGAATTGTATTGTAAATGTTATGAACTTTTGCTGGTGTGCAGATCCTTCTCAAATGCTTTCCATTTGCTTGCACCGATAGTGCAAATGGAGTCTGTAGCCAGTGTTCCTCCAAGAGAACATTTCTTCATTAGGCTAACAGTCTCTCCTCAACAATCAAATGGCTCTGTACTCTTGCTCTGTCTTTACAGCATGTCCATGGCTGGTGTATTTCCCCTAAAATGGGCCAGTTTTAAAAAACTTCTTTAGGGGGCAGCAGCTCAGCATTCATTCCTGGTCTTCACCATCTTGCTGGAGTACTTGATAGGGATCCCCCAGCGTCTCATTAGATAGACATCAAACACATAGGCCATTCCCGGCTCCAGGCCCCCAATCACAGCTGTAGTGACGGCCCGTCGAGGATTCAGCTCTTGGAAATACTTGCAGAGAACCCTCTCAGTGTCAGAGCGGGACTCTGGCCCCAGACAGGGTGCAGTCAGAGCTGATGCTCTTCCAGCCACTGCCTCACGGCTTCCAAGCTTCCTGCGGTACACACAGTACAGGCTTCTTTCCTCTGTGCCCATCCACGCTAGCGTAACGCTGTTGCAGCCACGCAACCGGTTGAAAGATTTTATCTGTAAGGTGGGAGGCAGTGAAGGAATCCCTTTGCGGTGGTAAGCTGATGAGATCTGCATTTTGACTGAAGCCCTCAAACTCCCTGGCAGAGTTTGGTCCTTAGTAGAAGAGTGCTGGTGAGTGGCAGTTCCATCTTGCTCCAAGTGGATGAGATAGGAAGGACTTCTTTGGAGCCAAATGTGAACTAAATCTGCCCCAACACCCTGAGAGGTTAATACCTGTCCTTTACTGGACACAGTTACTTTGACCTTTTCACCTCCACTGCAGCTCTGTAAGGTGAGGAGGCCGCTCTGCTGCCAACCCCGAGGACGGAAACTAAAGAACTGCTCTGAGTTAGACTCTCCATCTTGAAAGGTCACCCACCTAAGCTCTCCCTCTTTCAGTGAGGTGATTGCAGGTCGAGCCTCTTCATGTGTTCGAGCAAATGTCCCCTTGTAGGCTGCGCTGGTCCCATTCAGCCTGTCCATCACAAAAACGTCAAAGTAGTATGAGGTGTCAGGAAGGAGCTCAGAGACGGTGCAAACACTCTCTGTCCCCTCACACACGCACTGGAGATCAGCATACTCATCAGTGAGGGAGGAAGGTGAACCCTGGGATTGAGGATAAGTCTCCTGCTGCTGCCACCACCATTCTTTCAACATCGGCCACACGGTCACTCTTTTGCTTCTCTCCTTCTTGTCTCGTTCCTGATCTTTCTGTTTTCTCAAGCTCTCCCTTGCAGCACAAAGGCTGGGGTAGTTCTGCAAAGAGTTGACAAGGACGCAGTAATCGTAGCTGTCTTCTGCTTGTGAGAGGCTGGTTATGGAGGCACTGGGCGCCCAGCTGAGGGTGACACTAGTCATGCCTACTCCCAGTGTGCGAATTTTTGGGTCAGCTGGGAGCCGAGGGAATATGTCAGAGGGTCCCAGGCCTTCCTGAAGGTACACTGTAGCTCTTGTGTTTAGCTGTTTTGAGCGCATCCTCAAGATGTAGATGGAAGCGCGGGGATGGGAAGGACCGCTGTAGGTGTCCACTGCATTTCCGGTGAAGGTGTGTATTTTCTCCTCAGTCCCAGGTCCTCGCCACCACACCTCTGGCATGCTCTTTTTGGAGCTCCCTGAGAGGAAAGAAAAGAGTTGAGAACACAGAGACATTTTACTGTAATTTCCCTCAATTCAACATAAGTGTGCAGTTTTGTAGCCTACAGACCTGAAAACATTCTAGACATGATACAGAGTGTTATGCAAGAATCTGCCGTCCACCTGTATGCCAGGGTGAGTGAATTTACGAGCTCAGGAAGTGCTACTTTATCCCTTCTCTGCTGAAATGTATGAGCCTTTTCTGTCACTGATCCAGACTGTGATATGCCTAAATACATGTGGGACTGATATCAACACAGAACAAGCTTCACCCACTAACTTTGATGTGTTGTAGTCACATACTTTAAAAGCCCTCCACCGAGGCAACACTTGCAGGTCTTGAAGAAGTTTTCTTTAATACATTAGCTGTATTATTGCGCCAATTCTGTGTCTCTGCAACTCTAGTGGAGAGCTTGAGCACTGAATATGACCTCATTCTGGGTTTTGACAATAATTAACTGGACACAGTCTAACTTGTCAGTCTTAAATATTTTTGAGCCAAACCTGCATTTAAACTCATTAAACCATTCAGTGGCCATAAAGATAATAAAGAACAAAGATGATTTGCAGTAAACTTTCTGCCGCGGAGACAATTGAACCAAAACCAACCAGAACGTTTTCCTTCATAAAATAACAGAGACTCAACCTTTTTGGTGTAAATAGTTAGATTTAATTTCTTCAGTTTGATGCTCCAGTACTTTCATCCCACTGATAGAAGTCTGTATGAGTTAAGTGAGCACCTCACAATGTAATGTTTCTAATAAAGCTGGACATCCATGGATCTGAGGTTCAAACGTTTGGACTAAAAATGTCTAATATTAATAGAAAGTCATAGAAAGTCCTCAAAACGGGATTTAAGGGATAAGGGATTTTTTTGTTTTTTGTAAGTTGATTATCTCATATCAGGTCATTAACTGGCTGTAAAAAAAAAAGAAAAAAAAAGATTGCATGGTTAGCTTAGTGTCCTTGTCATCAAATGTGGTTGCTAGGCAACCAGTAGCTTAGCAAGGAACTAATTATGCCAAATAATAGATTAGAATAAGATACTATCTATTAATTAGCTTCAGAGTTGGTGGTATGCCAGTCTAGCTGTTTTATGACACTTTTTCCTCAATGCTAGATGGAAGTAATCAACCTTTGTGTGTTTTTGGATTGTTTTTGCTTGTAAAACGTAAAGAAAAAAATATCTGTCAGCTGCCTTACATAACACTTATATAAATGATAGCATCTTTTCAACAAATGAAACTTCTAAGGGCATTTTTTTAACCACCAGGTGACTATAATATCTGAGTTAGACTGAGCACATAAGAAAAAAAAATGACTTGGCATTGGCTGGACTTCATTTAAGTTTAATTACAGTTGCACGCAAAGGGGTCAGATGGTTGTCTCTGTGTGTCCGAGTGTGTAAAGGATGTACACCACCTCTTTTCCAGTTACAGCAGGGACAGGCTCAGCCCACAAACTACTCTGAACTGGACTGAACCGTGTGTGAAAAATGAATGAATGAATGACAGACGAGCAGACATTTGACTGAAATTCAATTAAACAATGTACATAAGTACAATAACACAATGCATAATTACCTTATAAACACATAAAAATGAGTAACCGATGAATCGACTAACTCTCATTTATCCATCAGTTCGTCCATTCATGCATCCATTATGTTTATTTACATCATCCTGCAAAATCTCCACAAAAGGTACCAGCTGAGACTCAACTTAAACTGGGAACTTTCTCACTGCGAAGTGACAGTGCTAAACATTTTATTCCTCTGTAGGAAAAAAAAACAACCTTTGCACTAAAAAAAAAAAAAAATCAATCAATAAATAACTAAACTAAACACACATTAAATGCCAACTGTCACTTTAAAAATACCAGTATTTCTATTCATGTACAAGTGTTTTCATTTTGAGGTGCAAACTCTTTAACTAAATGACCCATCTGGCAAATGAGCAATCAAACACACACACATACACAAAAACAAACAAACATAACCACTTTTTTTTTTACTCACAAACATCTCTAGTTTCGTCACTGTTCATGTTTCCTCAAGCTTAAAAATCACTCCTCAAATGAGACCAAATGTTATCAAAGTGAATAATTCAAGCTGGCAATAGGGACCCATGAGCTCACAGTCTGAATGATTCATGTGTCATTTTATAACTTCACAATATTATTTTCAACATGCAGAGAGCCTCATTAAGGTAATCTAGAAAAATGTGGAGAAAACATAACACGAGAGCCGTTTCTTTCTCTAAAAATCTTTGCGTGTCTCGTTTTAAATCTGATTACTTCGGTTTACTTTGATTGCTTTCAGTGTAGCTCTGTGTGGTTGCGCTCTGTAGCATGTTTGATCCTGAGAGTTCATTTAATGAGTTTGGTTTGGTAGCTACGGATTGTTGCAATATTGCAGAGCCCAGTTTCATTTCATTGCTCCTTCAGCGTTTGAACTGAGAGCTGGTACCCCTTTTCAGTGTGTTTTATGAGACTTTTAAAATCCAACGCCTCAGAAAAATTTATGACAACGCTGCAACCAGATAGCATCACACGCCCTCTCCTCTGGCCTTCGAAGACATAACTGTGCTTTTGAACTTGAACAAACAGGTTTAAGGTAATATCTGGACACAAAGCATAGAAATGTTTAAGCAGTAAACAACCTCTGATTTGAAAGTATAAAAAGACAAAAAACAACTAATCGAAAACCCTGAAAGTACTTCCTATTCCTATATTGCATTGATTTGATGATAATCAGTTTTCGTAAGTGTTCTTGCTCTTTAACAAATGCACACCAAAGTAAGATTAAACTCTTTGTCCTTCACTAAATGGTCATGATGATAATATCTAATTGATTGCCTCAGCTTAGCCAGATGTAATGATGAGCGTCCAGGTATGTGGCGGTTTCTAGTGTCATTGTTTACTCACACTGCAGGCTTTTGAAGGGTTTGTCCTTCAGGGTTCGAGCCGCCAGGCTCCACTCGATGGGGAGGTCGCAGGGGCTGACGGTCACCGACATCGCCGAGGCCTTCTTCTTCAGCGTGAAGTATAACCTGTGTGCAAACACCACAGATAAAACGCACCATGTAGTTTGATTCTTCACCGGGGGCAGAGATAGAAAGAGATAACATCCAGTTTCCATTCAGCTGGTGAACAGAAACTGGCTATCTTCCAGTGCACCCTACATGTGACTTTCTTTCATTTTACCGGATGGCCTTTAGATAAGATGGAATGGTTTCTCTTCGTTTGTGTTCTTCCTGTAGCCATTTCGGATCATGCATTAAACAGTAACTATTCACAGATTTGCATAGTGATGCTGTTATGTTCCTGCAGCACATTAACTTAGTCATTCCTCTTCTGTTCTTTAGGTCGATGTTATTGTTTACCTCCTAAAGAAAAGTATCCCCTAAAATTTTCTTCACAGTTAATTACTCTTCGTAACAATGTTCTAATTGAGTGGGTATTTCTTAATAGATATTTGTTCACCTCCCACACAAATGCTATTTTTCATGATCCTGCGCAGATGGTGGTTGTTTCCAAACAGATGTGCAACACAGTCGTTTTCAAGGGCACTTTGTGGCTTATTTAACAGAGTGATTAATTTCTGAATCAGTGTTTTCTCTCCATTATTTGCTGTGCGGTTCTACGTGACTGCTCCGGTGGACAGACTGCAGCACACAGGGAGACGTAATTTTTCAGCTCCCTCACTTCAGAAAGAAAGTCGCAGCTCTGTTGCACACGATTCAGGCCAATTGAGCGCCACTTTCTCCACTTTCTCCACTTTCTCTCCTTGCGCAGTCACAGGAAACAGCCGCCATCTCCACAACGGTGGATGGTTTGTGAAATTTGAATTTTTTTTTTTTTTTTTTTTTTGGGTGGGGGGGGTTGTTAAGGACAGATGCCAGGAGCATTTATTTATTGGTGTTCGATGAATTTAAATGGGGGGAGGAAAGAAGTAGAACCCTCCACGGTATACTTAGCAGTAATATTTGGGAAATGTAAATGTTTGATCTCTTTACCATGTCTTAATCTAAAAGAATTTTAAAGTGCAAGAAAAATAAATCATTACAAAAGTAATTTGTAACTTTCATGCGTAATTCTGTGCACACAGCACAAACTCTAAATGTTTCAAGCATTTTTCTCATCAACCACATTTCATTTGCTAATTTACTTTCCACTATTATTATTTTCCACTTCAGGTATTTCATTTAAAATGTTCTTATGAGGGCATTTGCCCCCCTCAACCATCACTGACCTGCTACACCACCATCCCCCTCTGATCTGCTGCCTTTGCTACCTTCAGTGTACCACTAAAAACCCACCTGTTCATGCTTCTATTTTCTTTACAGTATTATTATTTTTTTATTATTATTACTTTTTTTTAATTTTTACTTTTTTTATAAAAGCTTGAAAGCTTTTAAGGTAGCAAATGTGGATATTTTAAACAAATGTTCCTCAAACTAATGTGTGAAGGGATTTGCATAGTTTTGGCTCGACGGTGCATAATGTTTTTAAATGATTTAAGGAATCTGGGGAAATTTCAGTGAGTCAAGGGGAGACGTCCCCTGTGACCTCTGATCACTGAGACGACACTGCGTGAGGAATCACCCCTTTTAACTTTATTTCCAAAAAAAAAAAAAAAAACCTTTTTTTTGCCCTTTTGGTCAAACCAACCCCCATTAAAGTTGTCCCAAT
>JBAMYA010000007.1:7388850-7401509 GCA_037176975.1 Arrhamphus sclerolepis | reverse complement strand
TATATATATTCATATATGTATATACATATATGTGTGTGTGTGTGCGTGTGTGATGCAAAGCAGGCCCAAGCTTCAACACCACCAACACCAATACATTTAAATGACAGGATGAGATTATTATTTTTAAATGAAGGATTTTCTTTTAACTTTTCAGTTAAGGCAAAGTTTCTGAATCCTTAACTTTGCAAGTATTCTTTTTTCCTGAGATCTTTTTAACTGATCTTTCACAAACTGAGTGCAGACAGGAAACAATGCTGTTTTCTCATTGTTGTTCAACATTCTGTTGATGGTTCACTCCTGAGCACAGTAAACAAAAATTCTCTGTCCTCCTAAATGAATATAAACATCACTTAACAACAATGCAAAGCTTTCATCAGCTCCTGATGATGCCCTGTGAGTCTCAAAACGCTGAAATTCTCAGCACTGCCTACTCCGAGTGTCAAAATTCATACTGATACAACTCATGTGACAACATGTATGCTCACATGTTTACATTTGTACAAAAACTGGGTTTCTCAGTGATTTGTGTATCAGGCCGTGTAATTAGTTGGAACTATTTGTTGTCGAGAAATATGTCAGAACCATTTCCCAGTAAACAGATGTAATAAGTATAACCACTGTTCAAAACACAGCCAGTCTTACAGCTTAGTTTTAGTATTTTTGATAGTTACAGTGAAAAACTTACAATATCACCAAGCTGCTAATATCATCCAATACGATGAGCAAAATATTAACCTTTAATATATGAAATACTGTGTTATGATTGTTTCACTGTCACGACAATATCAGTTCATAAACGATGAAATGTTTGTGAAAGAAGAATGTCTTCTTATCTGATAAAACGTAACTGCCAACTGTGGTTTTGCCCCCAAATGCATGTATATATCCAGAAATATTTATGAGCCCCAGCCCAAGTATAAACCTTAATTTACCACCTCATATCAGTCTTGTTGAAGTTGAGGGAACTGCTGCATGTTGGTCAGCAGATATATAGTGAAGCCGGGTTTCAGAATAAATCCTCCGTTCTGTGAAGATGAAAGTAAAAAAGAAAAAAACAACAAAAAACAGCAGACATGAAAATTTGCCAAGGGCACAATGTAATGAACTGGAAACCTACTGGACATATAAGGTCTGCAAACAGAGCAGCCATATTGAATGGATCTTTCCCCCAACCCACGGGTCAAGTGCAGCTCTCAGAGGACCGGAGGGATTAAGATCAGTGGCTCTCCAATCCCACCCAAACACTCTCATCTCTACGTAGGGGTGGGCATCCTGCACGCTGCTCGCTCTCCTGAGTTCTTTAATCAATATCATCATGAAAATAAAAAGAGCTGTGAGCGAACTCCCCCTTTCCTTTTTCTGATGGGGCCTTTTCTCACTCTTTCACTTTGCACTTCAGTGTATGGCTATTGAGGTTGCTCTGAATGGGACCCACTCCACCCAGAGGGAATATTGTCTGACCACAGACTAGAATCTGAGAGACCCCCTGTTCCCCTTCGTCTTTCTTCCCATTTCTGCCTGCACGATCACTTCAAAGAAGATTTTTTTTCTTTTTTTGTTGAAAAAGTGACACATGAGCACTATGAATAAATGTATCTCTTCAGCGGCCACGACTCCTCTTCTTTTGGAGAGGAAACCTTAACTGTGACTGAACTCCCTCTATCACTGCTGTTCGTGCCCCACTTTGCAGTCTCAAAGAAGTTTTGAAAGTTGGCAATCTGGCAGAGCATGATATGGCTCTTCTTTTGAAGCCTGGTTGGTGATTAACCTCGGAGAGATAACTACACGTTCAAAACTTTATGTATGAGCTGTGATCGAGCAACCTTTTGGGGGAGCCATCGAGCATCTGTTAGACCTGGAAAAGATGAACCGCAGACTTGGGTGAGCTCAGAAGTCCTCACATATACCACCCTTTCTCATTTTCACTGCCATCCTGACTAGACTGAATATTTCTTTTGATCCCTCCACCCCCCCCAACTCTTGTGTTGTCTTTTAATAATTTATCAACATGCAGTCATGGATAAATTCCATTTGCAGAAAAAGCGACAGAAAGTGAGGGTAAAAATTTAATTTGGCATAATTGCGTAAAAAAGAAACTGCAAAACTGGCCTTTTCATCAATTTTTGATGTGTGCTTACAAGCCATGCATAATGCAGGGCACCGTCTTTATAACAGCCATGTATTAAATATCATGTTTAGGGGGTCGGAGGGTCTTGGGCTACATGCTTTCAGAGCCTCGGTTATTTCACTGTCTAAGCGAGAGTTTAAATGGACAGAATCGTGGGCCAAAAGCAGAGAAAGCTGAAGATGTCTGAGAAGATGATAGAAAAAGACTGACAGAAAAAAGGGAAGATGAAGTAAAAGGTATTGAGGGAGGGTGTGCAAGCTGACAACGGGTTAAAAGGAATCTTTATTTTTAACATGTCATCACCAGCCGCCCATCTGCTCATGTGCTATCAGAGTCCCTTGGGAGTGTGTGTGCGTGTGTGTGTGTGTGTGTGTGTGTATAAATATGTGAGATTAAAAGAGGGAAATGCATACAAGCCCATCAGAGATCACATCATTGATCAGCACAGAAATGGGAAGCAGAGGAGAGGACAAGGTTAGAGAGGTGGGTGGTGTACAGATATTCAGTGTGCTTTTGTGACTGTGTGTGTGTGTGTGTGCGTGTGTGTTGTGAGAAAGAGAAACAGAGAGTGAGGGAAACAAGATGTTGGATTAAGTTGGGTCAATCTACAACTGCCCTTTCTGTGTTTGGATGGGGGGATGGAAGGAGCTGGAGATGGTGGTCCAGAAGTAATGAGAGGGAATCTATTAGCACAGAGGAGGGGGTGTGAGGACGCACAAAGAGAGGGATGGCCCTAACAAATTATTTTATTTATTCCACTCTGGATACAGAAGCCTGTGCTTGTGGAAGAAGCGAGTCATTGTGGAAGTATGATGGGTAGTCTGTATCCTGTCAGCTCAGTGTTCCACTGGTCACTCATTATTTGTCACTTCTTTGCTTCTGTTTTTCATGCCTCTATCTTCTTCTGCATGCTAAGACAAATTGCAGCCTACCAGTGGCCCACTGTCCTTCATCAAAAGTTGAGGAAAACATTTTTTGAATCAGCTGGAAAGGTTTGTTTCCATAGCTTTGATTTACTTTTTTTTTTGGAAAACATGTGCGGTGCTTTTTTTTCCGTTGGTCTTCATTTGCCTTATATCTGCACTGAATCACCATCTGCCCCTTTTCTCATGTCTGTCTTTCTCCCCCTCATCCTTCAGGCATGGTAAATTCGATTAATTAGTTCAGAAAAACTAAGGGTCCACTGCAGGCCACAGACATTCTTCTACAGTAGAATCACAGATGTACCTCACAGTAATTCATGCACAAAGCAGCAACAGAAAGCGTGCAACAAGAGTTCTTAGAGAAGCCTGTTTTATTGATGATGCACACACACACATTTTGTTCATTTTCAAACTTTGACAGCATTAAAGTGTTTCTTGTATTGATGCATTCTACATATCTTATTTACAGAACTACTGGATATAATGGCAGTGATTTGCAGCATCAAAATCTATCTTGTATTTCTTCTCCTCGGTTCCTCCTGCTGTCTCTGACATCCCTTCCCCCCTCACTCTCTGTTCTCAGTCTTTTCTTCATTTCTGATCCATTTTTTATGCATTACTCCATTACTCTCAACTCCCATTTACAGTGCATTACCTCTTCCCATCTCTCGCAAACACACTTTCTCTCTGCGTCTTTCAGTCACTTTGCTTCCCTTCTTCTCCCTCACTTCCCAGCATTGCATCACGACACTTTTCCCTACTTCTCTACTTCACTCCCTTTATTATCCCTTTGTCTCTTCTCTGGTCACGTCACCCCGTGCTAAGCATCTCTCCTCCCCATATCTCCCTTTCCCATCTAGTTTGTCTTTCTCTGCACATCAGGCTGCCATTCTTCATTTTAATTGGTTATTCAAAGCATCCTGTGTTAATTTGGTTTCGATATTGCCTATTGTCCATGCTCTTTTATAACACAACAGAACAAATGTCAGCAAATGTAATTAGCAGTAAATGTAACTGGCAGCCAGCCAGTTCAGACATTTAATTGTCCCATTCGAACATACGTATAAATGGACAGAAAACAGCGAGTGGACTTTCAGATTTGATGATTTCATGAATCACTACACCATAAGAGACGTGATACTGAATTTCAAAAGAGATGCAGGAGGTCATGGTTGCTTCTTTTTGAGTGCAGGACACAGCTTGCTGGAGCCCATTTTCATTGCTGTAACAAACAAACAAACAAGAAAACAACATGATCTTCATTTTGAATGAATCTTTGTTTATATGAGACAAATAAAAAGTACTTTTCACAATATGCTTTACTGAAATGATCTTGTTTTGCAGAAGGTGTCAAGGTCATTGAGGACACTATAGATATTACACAGACTGGCACATACTGGGAACTTTTCTTTTCCCTTACCCACATAGTGTGGATGCTTGTTTGGATTTTTAGGACAGATGCATTTTCTATGGTGGTAAAATATATTCTGCATACAAAGTGGAAAGTCCCTGCCACCTGACAACAGAATCAAGTTAGAAGTTTTGAAAACTTTGCCTGTTTACTTTTATTTTTAGAGGACTGAATCCCATAAAAAATATTACTGTGCTCCAGTGGAACTGTCTAATACCTGGGAGTATAATTCTATTACATTGCCTAACCCAGACGTAACTAACTGCTGCCACCTGGATCGTAATACTGCCCCCACAGGCTCGCATGAAAGGCAGTCGCATGATGGGTGCTTCACTTCATCCACTGCTTTTGTCATGACGCATTTTGACGTTTGCTTTACTTCCTGTGTTATTCCTTGTGTGCTAGTTTAGATTGAGCTCATATATTGTTCTGTCCGTCCTCACGTCCCTGCTGTCATTGTCCCACTGGTTGTCCTGCATGCTTTTGTTTTCTGCTGTTTAGAATTTTTACTTATTCATTTGCTTGCTTCGTACTGCCTTTTTTTGTTGTTTTTAAATAAGAGCAATCTTGCTCGCTACTTCAGCTTCTCTGTAGACGTGCTAAGACCATTTTACTCGAGGGTACTGTAATGGGATGTGTCCCACTAACAAAACATAGACACATCCAAAATGGCTCATTCAGATATTTAAATAGCACAAAAATAACAACAACAAACAAACAAACAAAAAAGCCACTTCATTTACGTCTCTCAACCACTCAGTAACACAGTGACAGGTCACGGATATCGACCATATGGGCACATTTTATCATCATCAGCATCAACAAATCAATAAAATGCATCAACGATAATGCACAGAGTTATGAAGTACTCATTCAGAATTTCCTGTCACTCTCAAACATGACGGGGAAGCAGTTTTTCGCCCTCCCAGTCTGACGGGGGTGCTGTGATCGATGTTATTACAAGAGTATTGGATCTCTATGCATCTTGGGTCCAATTCTCCTTCAAACCTGACAACCTTTTATTTTCTTTAATAAGCTCCTCACTCTGGAACAGGATAGATCTGGATTCATCAAACCTCACAACCCTTTTTCCACAGCTCCAAACTCTGTTTTCTTTCTTCCCTTCTTTATTTTTTGATAAGCCTCACTGATCTTTGCGTTGTGCTTATGAATATTCTTACTTTCACTAATAACCACTGCCATGAGTCCCACTCTTGATTTTCTTCAAACAGACTTCTCCAAACATTTAAGAGAGCAGGGATGATTGTTGAAAAGGTTTTTTTTTTTTTACATATTTTTAAATCAGAGTTGATGGTTCACCGCTATGTTTCCATGTTTCAATAATGCATTTTTTAAACTTTTTAGCAACCACAGGAAGTAAAGAGAGGCTACTTAAAGCATCAACTAAGGTTAAATAACTTGTGGCAAAATGAATCATACTTTTCCACTGGAATGCTCATCTCTGCCATTGTTTAGTTAAATTCAAACTATGACTTTTTTTCTTTTTCTTTTCTTTTTTCGGTCATGCAGAGTAACAATCTAGAATAATTTCCCCCCGTCAGTAAATGTCAATTTACCTTGTGCTCCTCTGCATATATGTTTTAAACTGGTTTGCATAAGAAATTACATCAATTTTTGTGAAAAAGTGACAACTAACACATGAAATGATAGAACCAAGCCTCAGAATGATCCACCAGACAGTTTGTCCACTCTTTCAGGGTCACCTTCTTGTTCCCGTTACGATCACATGACCTGAAAGCACAACACAGTACAGATACCTCATAGCAAGGCACCTTCAAAAGGAAAAATTCAGAAACATGCAATTTATGGCATACAGGAACAAAATGGGATATTTATGTGGAGATACGTGAGTGATAAAAAAATAATTGAGGTAAAAAAAGAAAAAAAAAAAGGGTATGAAATGAATTGAAATGTGGTGGTACAGCTGCCATTGTCTTTCAGTTCACCGTTGAGCATATTTCTGAAGGGTACTCCTTCCATTTGTGTTAATCCATGGGCAGCGGGCGACACAGTGGGTAATAAACATTATCATTGCTGGGAATGGTTTGACATTGACACAGACATCCCTGCTTCTAAAAGCTGTCATTGAAGATTGGCAGAGCAGCGGGGGGGTTGGGTGGGAATATGGATGGTAGGGAAAAATAGGAAGCCATGGGAAGATAAAACAATGACAGAGAAGTGAACATGAATGAGGGGCTGATAGAGAGATAAGATACATCTATTTGGAATGAAGCAGGCAGGGTGTTAAGAACTGCCTGGTGGAAGGGTGAGTTAATGGAGAGATGGTGTGTTCGTATGAAATCAGTGGGAAGGAGGACACGGGAAGCACGGGCCAGCACAGTGGATGGCTGGATAGACAGATAGCATGGTGGGAGGTGTAGCTTGATCAGAGCGGGGGTGAAATGCATTGCTGTGTGACATTTTTAAACGCTTAGCGTTTCAGTTATTAGCTGAAGATTAACATATTGCATGAGACAGAAGGTTTACACCATGAATCCCTGTATGACACGGGCAACGTTAGTCTTCACCAGTCTGTCCGTTCATAGATACAATTTGTCCTCACTTTTCAAGCAGGCAATAAAGAGGTTTTACTGTAATTTGGGCTTTCTTGTAAATTAATGCAAAACAAACAAACAAATAAAAGAAGTTTAAGGTCATAATGTGAATGGTATATTACTGAGTGTTCTTAAACGTTTACAGAAAAGAAAAAAAATCTTGTAAAATTAATTGGGACTGACTGGAAAAATAGCGTGGCACAGTGCTCCAAGGGCATTCTCTTGTACTGTAGCTTCTTCAGGTCCCTGCGGCTCAGTTTCCCATCTTTGTTCTTGTCCAATAAGGCAAACCTTTGCTGAAGAGGGAAGCAGAAGGATAAAGGTAATGATGGAGAAGGAGCAAAAGTCAGTAGTCGTTTCTTAAATTCACACTGGAGTAAAAGAAACAGAATGCTGCTTCATTCCATAATTCAACAATGAAGCTCACAAATCTTTTGACATTTTTGCTGTTAGAATCCTAGTAAATCTGATGAATGTCTTTGCTGTCAGATAAAAACCATTTTGTTTTATTTTGATCACATTACAGTGCCTTCCATTTACCCTTCAGGTCGGACATCAGAACTGGGAATTACATCATTCCCAAGTTGACCGTGTTCCAGTTGCAAATTTCACATTTTCAAAATAATGCCATTTTGCTTTTTGTTTAATTCCTTTGAGCCTGGAGGTCAAGGCGGCTGCTGAGAGGTTGTTAAGTTATCCCTCTTTCATCATCTTACTGAATAATTTAGTGATTATTGACCAAAGTCTATCTACACATGGTGTTCTTGAGAGCCCCCATCTAGGTCTGCGGACAACCACACCACAGGCAACAGAAAAACTTCCCACTTTCAGTAAGTTGTTAACATCGATCAGTCACGAGGCGATCTGTGAAGGGCAGTTCGTGTGGTAGCATGATGGTGGTGTCTGGTGTGAAAAACAACTTAATGTTCAGTGTAAGGTTACACCGGGAGTGAAAGTGATCCTTCTGTACTTTCTTCTCTCGGATAAAGTTTCTTTAGCATTGTATCTGTTGTGTAAATTGATTGATTTTGCTGAGGTCATCAGAGATGCTAAATCGTATTTATTCCTTTGAAATGATCTCCATCTCTGCCAGTCTCCTCAGGGTTCAGTTCAAACACGGATCCCTTTATCTCATTTCCCAAAACGCGCATCCTCAAGTTCTTGTATGTGTCTCAGTCCTTCCAGGACATGCAAGCAGAAATGTCAAAGACACACACACAAAGAGCAAGACGAGGTGACGGGTATTTGAAAAATGAGATGCACTTTCTTCAGAAATATGACATCAAATTAAACTTATAACACAACTATATTTCTTAACTATTGCTTTTTTGTAGCCTATAACTGTATTTAATTATTTTCATCCTTGTGTTGACTTTCATATCTATTTCTAAATGATTTAAAAATGTGTACTTGAGCAATATATACTCTGGTGTATGCTTATTTATAGCTCCTCTCCTCTTGCTCACCCTTCCTGGCACATTTTAGAAAACCAGACATCTTTCAAAAAGATTTAGCTGAGAATAATTTATTTTAACACATGAGTATGGAGGACAGTTTTAGAGATATGAGATGGTCCTAAAGTCTGACCTGTGCCAGCTGTGTCCTCTGAGCATGGTTGAGGCATCTCTGGGGCAGGGCAACAGGTGTGTATGACTCCACCATACGACTCAGGAGAAGAAACCAGTCGAGGAGACGATATGGAAACTGGCCCAACTCCTCCTCAGTGCATTTAGCCTTGGGGACTGATCAAGAGGAATGACAGAGCTGATTTGGAAGGTTTTTGCGCACAGTGGAAATTCTGTGTCATGTTGCATGCTGTGTGTGCGTTTACCCAGACAGGGGCCTTCATGAGCCAGTCCAATGCGGCGTCTCTTCCTGCAGGCTTCTTTGTGAAGTAAACATTCACTCCCATAAGTCTTTCCAAGAACGCTGCACACTGGTGCCCTCTGCCTGAGTACACGAGCAGGCGCCCACATGCAGATATCAAATAGACTGCTGTACTGACATGCACATTCTCTTTCTTCACAAGTGAGGATCATTAATCTTTGCTGATCGAAACTGGAAATATTACAAATCCTGAATGGACAGTTGTTTTAAATGTCACATAGCGTTTTACCGTGGACAGGACTGAGGACAAACACACTTCGGTATGAGGATTCCATTTTCCTCCACTACCTGGCACCAGGATCCTACAGGACTATGGCATTTCAGCAGCTCACAAAGCTGTACTGGTACAGGAAAATTAAACAAACAACCTCATTTTCAGCTACATTCATCTTGTTTTTCTTGTTAGTGTGTTCTTTCCCTGAATACAGGCCGGAAACATCACAAAGTGGTGAATTAAACAAAACCAGTGGAAAGGAATTTGAAACTGTAATACTCATAATATTCAAAACACACTGAAGTAAATATTACTGCTGAATAAATTTATGGGTATTTTTGTACTTCCTTTCTTTAACCTTCCTCTTGTGCTGGGTTGTTTTAGTTTTTTAAATTCATAAAAGAATCCCTTAAAATTTATTTATTGCATCAAGGCTTTTTGACTTTGTCAGGATCGTTGATTTCAACAAAATTAAACAGAATTTTTTTTCACTACATATTAAATTCTCTGGTTGAAATTATGTCCTTTGTGGTGTTAGGGTCGGTTTTGACCTGGTAATAAAAATAAGATTATAAAGCAATAATTAGAGCCAAAATTGAAATCATAAGTGCACTGTCAGCCAACACACTGGCAGCCACCACCTCTCCCAATCATGTGAGCTTCAGGGGACGCTCATTTGTCCAGCACAGCTGCAAAAAAGCAACACAAACAAAGACCGTCATGTCCAGACATGTGCAGAGGGCACATCTCCAATGTGCAGCATGCACACGAAAACAAAACAAAACACACAAAAAGGGTCACTTTTTGCCACACATGCATCTAAACACACACACACACACACACACACAAGCATGTTCTTGGACACAGAGACTTTTACTCTAAAAGTTTTGGAAGTAGTAATTGATTTCTACTGGTTTGATTTGTTTTATTGGTTGTTGTTTGTTTGAACTTTTGTGTTATGACCTGTCCTCTGTTTCAATGTGTTTATATTAAAGTTCTATTGCTGACAAAAAAAAAACAATTCTTGCGTTTTCTTGAAGAATCTGACCCACAACACCATAGATGTTATTATAGTTATTAATTTTAAAATGAATCAAATTCATTTCAGAGATGTGTTCAATACACCTCAGTAATATTCAGGTTACACAACAACCTTTAATTTATTTAAATGATTCTCACGAGGTTAATTTTTCTTTTTCTTTTTTATTGAAATCAAGAGGTATACTGATAAAAAAAAAAAAAGGTCCAGAGACCCACACCAAAAATTTTAAACCCGACATTTTCATGAATAGGGAAGCCTAACAAAGTAACCAAGAGATGACAAAAAAATAAAAATGGATGATAGGTTATTGTTTTTAGTGTATTTTAAAGCTGATTTAAGACACGGGTCGAAACTGACCCATTAACACCTGGGATGGTAACAGAAAGTTAACACAGGAGGAAGGTTAATATGAAAAGCATGTTTTTTTTATTATTATAAAATAATAAAAAAGCATGTTACTGTTGCTTCAGGTTGGAGATGTAGCTGAGCAGCTATCGTACGTCCAGTAAAACTGTGATGTGTGGTAGACAACTGGCATGTTATTAGTGATGTTTAGAAAATGTTTGTCACACTGTATCTTCATTTGGGTTTGCAACTTCTATCAAAGTTTGCATACAATGCTTTTCAGAGTGAAAATACAAATAATTCAACGACGTGTTGCATAATAATAATCACTGATTCATCCAAAGAATTGGACAAAGAAATCAGGATGAATGGCCATGATCTTTAGTGCTTGTGATTTGTAGTTAGATATGGTTCATTTGTAGAAATCACTGCAGTTTGATATTATCCAGTAAAAAAAAAAAAATATTAATAAAAATTAAACCTTTACCATACACTAAAACAAACTGTACATCCTTCTGCACATACAGTGTTACAACAATATTGCAACAGTATTTTTCAAATGTGTTGCAGGACATATTACAACATCTGAGAGCTCATTTCTTTGATTATGGACTCTTACCTGCTTCTACTCTGCCGATGTACGGTCTCAGGGACTCTTCAGCTCGTCTCTGTCTGCGCTGAGCTCTGCCTCCCTGAACCGCAAGCGCACAGACAGAGAGAGAAAATGAAAGGATCACATTCTTATGTCATTTAGGGGTCATGGGTGGCCTGCCAAACCTTTGGAGGATTTTAGAGGCATTCTGCACCACGTACACCTTCCCTCATGTGCCTCAGTTCAGAAACTTTGTAGTCCGCGCCAGCTCCACATCTGCCCCCAACATCTTCCCAGATCAAATGCAAAACAGGTGACCAAAGAATTGGAGCCACATTTCCATAACTCAGGAATTTTTATTTATTTATTTATTTACTTTTAGCACCTTTAAAAGAAAACAAAAGAAAAAAACAACAACAATCCTGATAACTGGAACAGCAGAAACACAATTATCACTTTTGTCCAACTGGCTGTAGGTAAAATGTATTTTCAGATTTATTCTCAAGCACTTATCCAGTTATGAGAAGATAAATGGAAAATCACCTTCAGGAAGACTTACCACAACTGAATGAGGATGAATCAAGAGAAGCAGGACAAACATCCAGCTCAGATTCATAGCTGTAACATCTACTGGGCTAAAAGAAGAAGAACAAAGTTAACTTCAGGAGTGAACCTCTAGAGTCAATCAGCCAAATCTTGAAAGTGTAGTCATGACTACTCTCTTAGACCGCATAAAAAAAGAGTAGTGGTAAATTATATGTGCATTAATTTTAAGCAGTGTCATTCCACTACCTTTTTGTCAAATGTATTGGAGCAAGAATAAACAACAACAACAAAAAAAAATAATTCTGATTTTTTTTAAATAAAAAATCTATTTACCCTAGTCATACTTTGTTGAGTGTATTTCTATCTTGCCTTTCTGCTGTGGTGTAATTTACAGACTATTACAGTTATTCTAATAATGCAGCTGAAAACAATACAGCTCATTGAGTCTCAAGAAAACAGCAGAAAATCCTTTTCCATCACAGAGGAAAGGAAGGCTTGAATTACACTGACAGTACATTCAGCTTTCACTTGAGGACACTTATTACTGTTGAGCAAGTCAGTTTCTTTCTTTTCTCCCTGCTAGGAAAAAAAAAAAAAATACCTGGGGCTTCTGTCACTTCTTTCTTTGGATGTTTTTTCCCTTGTTAGTGTCCTCCTCTTTACCTTCTTTCCATAAACCTCTTTTCTCTCTATGTCTCACTACCTTCTGTCAGGCTGTATAATATTTCCAGGCTGCAAGAGTCTTTTTGTTTCTTTTTTTTCTTCTCCCCATTTGATCCATCTATGCATCTCTCCCCTCTCTCTTTCTCTCTCTCTTTCTCTAGTTTTCCATTTATCTACAGTCAAGTGCAAAAGTTAATACTCCCTCGTCAGTCCTTCCCCCCATAAAAGTTATCTGATCCTAGTGGAACATCATCCTATACACACACACACACACACACACACACACACACACACACACACACACACACACATATATATATATATATGTAGTT
>JBAMYA010000007.1:7370339-7388750 GCA_037176975.1 Arrhamphus sclerolepis | reverse complement strand
CTGACAACCCGACCCAGTTCTCCAGTCTCCAGTCCAAACATGCAAACAAAGTCATAACCAGATTCACATCACACACATACACACACACACACATACATACATATATACGTATATACATGTGTATATTCCATCGCTGATGCTCGAGCAGCAGGTGCTTCTGTGAGACCTTCCCTGTCCCAAAGCACTGGGAGGCGATCAGTCTCACAGCAGCCTCCCAGTACTCCCAGCTGCAGTCAGAGAAGATACCAGTAATTCTGTCAAAGTGTTTGTTTTGGGTCACTTTGGTTCCAAGCCCTGATAAAGGAGGAGCTAGTAATTCTACCTCACATCACACTTTTTGATTAAACTTGAAATTCTAACATTTAACAATGAAGGAAAAAAGTTGATTTATGTAATGTGGATCAAGACAAAGCATTTAAGTCATGAACTTATTTTAAGTGACGACCTATTTCAATGGAAAAAGAAAAAGAAAAAAACAATAATCAACAGAAGAAAGCTGATTTGTAGTTCTAGACATATTTGGATGTAATTACCACTTTTGAAGTAATTTTTGAATTGAATTGAATTTGAAATCGGTTTGATACTTTAGTGTCACGGTTTAAGATATTTTTCAATACAAAAAAAGAGAAATCTCCATGCCTTTTTTAATTTGCAATTTATTGAAATTGATTTATTAATTACAAATAATTTACAAACATTTGTTTAAACTCAGAAGTACAGTTTTTAAATTAAACTTTGCTGAAACAGCAAATAATAATAAATAAATAAAATAGAATAAATGTATCTAATGGAGAAACACCCTTCTTCTGTGGAAAACATCATGGTTCTAATTGTAAAGTCATTCTAATCATAATTCTAATAACCATTAATTAACGTTACATCAGTTAACTATCTTAAATCAGATAGCAACATGCTGTTAACTCATTAGAAAACCCCACATGCCACCAAAGCATCTGTCAACAGACTCTTATTTCAGTGGTTGTATAATAAATGGAAACATTCTGATAAATGTAAATAATACAAAGTAGCAGTAATATGCAGACGCAGAGTTTCAAGTTTGTGTGTATTAAATGTTCGTATTACCTGGCAACAATCGTCTCCCTTCCCTTTGTGGAACTATTTGTGTTTGCAGGAGCTATGAATGATTAACTAAACAAACAAATCATAATCTACTGTTATTATTACTGTTAACTAATAAATGCGCTTGTACAACTTTTGTATAATAGAATCATCACACTGGAGGTGGCGCTGTTGTGTTGAATATCAGCACTGCTGTGATTATCTGCAGCCTCATGTCTACGACTGAATCACACCAGTGCTGATGCTCAGCACAAAAGGACAACCTTGAGTATGATTTTGCTTAAATAGCAGCACAAAACTGTGCTTCTCAGCTTGCAGAATCCGTTGGAATTACATCGAGAGTGCAAACAGTTGAAGAGTTACAGTCAGTTGAAAAATACACGTCTTCCTGTTGTGGGCAGCATGCCGGTGTAGAAACAGCTCAGTCTCACTAGCTTGAATGAATGAATGTGGGAGGAGCTCAGTGGATCTGCGCTCGACAATATGGCCTAGGCAGAGTAGTCAAACCCAGATCCACTGAACTTTCAACACAGAGCACACTGTCAGAAGAAAAGATGAGAAAATAAATCAAAAATTCTGTATCATTTTATACATATGCGTACTGAACCGAGGGCACTGTATCGAACAGTTCAATACAGATACATGTATTGTTGCACCCTGATACGTATGTACGTATGTATGTATGTATGTATGTATGTATGTATGTATGTATGTATGTATGTATTCTGCATAAAGACGACCCCAACAGTTTTTTTTAACATTATAGTAACATATTCCATATTCTCTTCACAGGAAACCTACATCACCTCCATGAATTCCTCATCTTACATTAATGTGTCGAGCAGCCAGAGTTTTCGAGACTCCCCGAGCTCAGCTGTAGCAAAAAACTTGATCATCGTGGCTCTTGGCCTGACCATCAACTACATCAATGGTACACTGATTCACACCTTCAGAAAACACCAGGTAAATACTCTCTTTATTAATGTAGTTAATAGGCAATAATAATGTATGAATGGATTATGCTGGTGAACCTTCAGGAGGGCTTCTTCTGACTTAATCACTGTTAAACCTGTTCCTGCTCCCTATCATTGTAACCCATTGTTAAATGGTGGTTTATGGAATGCCAGGTCTATTACCAACAAGTCTTTTTTAGTTAATGATTTTATTTCCTCACAAAATATTGATTTTATGTTTTTAATTGAGACCTTGATTTTGATGCCCCTCTAATTGAAGCTTTTCCTCCTGCGTTTTCTTTCTTGAACTCTCCAAGACTATCTGCTCATGGTGGGGGGGTTGCTCTTATCTTTAAAAATAACAAATGTTCGCCTACATCTCTGGGCAACTTTAACACTTTTGAACTCCTAACATTTTTTACTTGCAAGCGTTCTGTTCTTGTTGGTCTAATTTATCTGCCGCCTGGCCGCAGAAAGGTGACTTTTTAACTGAATTTGGCAATCTCCTCTCCATCACTACTGTTAACTATGACAAAGATATTCTGCTAGGGGATTCATATTGATGATCAGGATGATAAATTTGCATCCGAGTTCCTTGATCTTCTTCACGTTTTTGACTGCTCTCAGCACGTCTCTGGCCCAACACATAAACATGGTCATACTCTTGACTTAATTATTACACTGGGCCTCAGGGTGGCGAATCTCTCTACGATCAATATGCATATATCAGACCATGATGCCATTTTATTTAGTTTTCCTTTAGCAGCTGAGACCACTAACAACCAAGCCCCCTATCATTTCAGACCTATCAATTCTCAGACTATTGAAGACATTTATGAAATCTACCAAGGCTATCCTCAGCTTCAACAATTATATTCATCTCACTCTACTGATGATCTGGCTATAGAATTTTTAAGCAGATGTGTAGCGACACTGGACATTGTGGCCCCCTTTAAGATCTCTAAATCCCATTCTGCAATGCCTAAACCAGCTCCTTGGATAAATGACCGTGTTCAGACTGTAAGGAGGGCGTGCAGACGCGCTGAGCGGAATTGCAAATCTTGTAATCTGAGCTGCGATTTTCTTACTATGAAAAACCTTTTAAAGGGATGTGAGTTGTTTTGTTTATTTTTTGTGAATAAAATTTCTAATATCGGAGCTCAGATTGGGCCATCTGCCTCTACTACTCAGCATGTGGAGGTAAATCACTCTTTTAGTTCTTTTAAACTCTTATCTCAGGCTGATTTATGATGAAAACTTCCTCCTCTTCTAAAGCATTAAAGCATTTTGTAACTGTTGTTTAAAAAGGTGCTATACAAATAAAGTATTATTATCATTATTATTTTTAAAACTTTTGTTTCTTCTATTCTTTCAGGTGTTTTACATGAATCCTCGTTACATCTTGTTCATCCACCTGGTAGTGAACGATATGATCCAGCTCACTCTATCAGTCTGCCTGTTTGTCCTCAGTTATGTCTTTTACAGAATTAATGCTTCCCTCTGTTGCTTCATAATTACTTTCACCATCCTCACCACCTTTAATACTCCATTAAATTTAGCTCTAATGTCAGTTGAATGTTACATTGCTATTTGTTTGCCACTGCGACACACTAAGCTCTGTACCATCAAAAGAACATATATTCTGATTGGTTGTATTTGGGCTTTGAGTGCGTGGTCAATTGTGCCAGATATCTTTATCACTTTAGCAACAGAACCTCTGCATTTATTTGATTCTGCAATATTTTGTGATATGAAAAACCTCTTTCGGAACCCAGTAATTGAAGAAAAGAGGGTTGTTTCTTACCTAATTTGTCTCACTGCAGTTTGGCTCACACTGCTCTACACCTACTTCAGGATTTTCTTTGCTGCTAAAGCAGCTCATTCAGTAGATGGAAATCTAAAGAAGGCCAGGAACACAATCCTGCTTCATGGCTTTCAGCTACTTTTGTGTATGTTAATATATATATATCACTTATTAAATAAGGCTTTAATGCAGTGGTTTCCTAAATATTATATACAATTACTCTTTCTGAGCTACATCATCATTCAGATCCTCCCCAGGTTTATCAGTCCTATTGTGTACGGGCTACGAGATACCACATTTAAACAGTATTTGAAGAAGTATCTGCTCTGTACCTTTAGAGTAAGTAACAGTCAGTAGAGTTTTGTGATATTCATGCTGCTGTTCTAGATATCAAAGTAGATCACAAATACGGGAGAGTAAATGCATTATGCTGCATTAAATGTACAATATTGGAATCTGGAAGAATTCACCTCATCCACTTTCAACATGGCCGCCGCATTAATAATGAATATTAAGTGCATTAGTGAGTATCAAAGGATGTTTAATAAGACTGCAAATTTTAGATGAAAAATATGTCTGTAAAATATGTTCCTGAACATTGTTAATTAGCTACTACTAATATTTACACCATGTATTTACTCATTTCTACTATCTTCTTTTAGACTGTGGGATGGCATTTTAATTAAATTTTACAACAACAACAAAAAAAACAACAGAAGTATATAAAGATGATGAAGTGATTTTGTTTCATTTTGAGGACAATCATTACTTTGTTTTGTGTAAGCCTGCGCTGTCACATTTATCCAACTCTTTTTTAGTTTTGTATGAATCCCAGACCCTTCAAAATACATACTTTATGGCATAATTATTATCAAATGATAATGAAAACTAAATTACTATCACCAATACAGCCATAGTCATTGTCCAAATGCAACTGAAGCAGACAGATTTTAAAAAAATATTTTCTATATTTAATCCCTTGAACTTGATATTGGGAGCAGAAGATTCTCCAAGAATTGCATTTTCTAATTTTGAGAAAAGTGGAGAACATTTCATAGGCACCATTCCAGAGGACAACGTTACTTTTGAACTTCTGTTGTGGAAACAATTATATTTTCTGGATTTTCTCCAGTGCATCTGTTATTATTTTGCTACAGCAGAAGAAGGAAGAAATTCTCTGAACTTTGACAAACAGTCAAACAGCAGCTGAGAGTTTTCAAATTGATATGTTATGGGGAAAAAAATGTTCTGTGTTTAAATGCCTAAATATGGGTGTTTGAAATCCAAACACAACACAACCCTATCCCTTTTTATGTGATTGAAATTATGTTAACAAGTTAACAAGTGAGGTATTCAGATTTACAGAATAGGCTACTGTGACATCGCAGACCCAGATCAGAGTAGAATTTTACAACCTCCTGATCTTTCCTATCCAACCTCACATCATGCTGCAAAGTGGACACAAAGGCAGCACATAGCATGCGCCTAGCATAGGAACACTATATTTTTTTGAATTTTGCGAGCAAAGACAGAGGTGCAGTTGAACAGAAGTTCAGGGGTTGATGATTGTAGAGGAAAATTTACTAAATTACACACTCTTTATATTATGTGATATGTGATATGTTATAATATATAATATATTTAAAATATATAAGATATAATCAACATCATATATATTACTAGGCCACTAGTCTTTATGATTATTGTGGTTTATATGCAGTATTTGCAATTCTCTTCTTAAGAATCATCTGACACACACACATGGTCAGCTGTAAGACTGACCTAAGCTATGGAGAAGAATCTTTCAGGCTTTGGTACATCTTATCCACCACAGGTCAAATAGCCTTGTTATGCATGCAATCAGGAGACAGGATGGCACCTCCTGGCAGGACCCAAGGTCTTCTGATGCGTCTTGAGACTCAACAAAGACACGTATGCTGTCCACGGATAACAAAGACGATTGTTTACCATCTGTCATCCTGTAAACTTTAAACAATATAAAAGGTCCTGTTCTGAGGTATCTCCTCAGAGCACTCCCGCTGTAGTCCTGTGCAGCTGTGTTGACTGCTGTCCTTTTTGTACACAAATTATTAATTAAACTTTTTCTTACTAAGCTCATCTCTCCGGTGCTCATTTATAACCTAAAATTTGCCACAACAATGACACAACGGGATTTGTTAGCATGTCAACAGTAGGGAAGAAAGTATGTGAATTATTGTTGTTTTTAGCAATCTTGGTGGGGGGAGTGGTATCAGTATACTAATAATTTAACCATTAAATTTATCCATAAACCCATCAGCCAAAGATGAGTGGAAGAGCGGTGAAGAGAAGATTTGATGAACATTTCACGGGTATTTTCTCTTATGTGTTATATCTTGATTTCCTCTGCCTGGAATCTTCTCAACCGAAGAAAACACAAAAATGGTCAGACTGAGCAACATACGTCACCTTAACCCATAGACCTTCAGACCTTTGGACATAATTACCCAATCCAATCAAACTGTATTTTTTTTTTTTTATATATACTACTATTCATCCCCGTGGGGAAATTCAGCATCCGCATTTGACCCATCTGGGCTGCTGGACCCAGAGCAGTGGACACGGGGAGCGGGTGGGGGTTTCAGGTGCCTTGCTCAGGGGCATCTCATCCATGGATGTGGACGTGGGGAAGCACTTGTTCAGTACTCTGCCCACCGACATCATTGGTACCGGCCACTTTACAAATAGCAGCTGACCAAAGTGCTGTACAAAGTAATAAATAAAACATCATAAGTAAAAGACAAAACAGTCCAAAAAGACATAAGAGTATAAGAGGACAGAAGCTGTAGAGATTAAAAACATTATGAAAGAGGATAAACTGGAGGTTTGTCTATGTTGCTCACAGAAATTAACATCAGTCAACCACCTTAGAACGCGTCAGGGAAAGATGAAGTGTTTAGCAAAGACGGGACCGAATAGCCGCATTGATCAGTAATTCTGAAGAAGTCAGTCGATTCAGTCGAATGAAGTCCAGTGACTTGTAGAAAACCAGAGTTCACAGGATATCAATAATGCTGTCACTGAGTAGGAGGAGGTAGCAGAAAGGGATGGATGGGGGGGGTGGTTAACATGCCAGTCAGAGAGAGAAACATGGAGATAAAAGCTAGTTAGATGGCCTAAGGCAAATGAGACAAAGGAGTGGGAGATGGTTAACAACGATTTGTGGATGGTTTTAAATAGGCTAAGAGGGAGCGCAGTAAGATTAGAAAAGATGGGAGACATTATTTACTCATGGTGTAGAGAAGTTTGGGGTTCATGTCAAAAAGAAGGGTGAGAGGATACAGTCAGATCAGTCTAGAAGGCAAAGAGAAATAGGTTAGTTAAGGAAAGGAGACAGTTATGAAAGTGGAAAAGGATACGATAAAGAGAGGGAAGGTATTAATATGCTGCAAGAGGAATTGAGAGGCAGACTTCTTAGAAGGGCAGAACATCTTAGAAAAAATAGGAAAAAAACAGGTGAGTACAGATTTTTATAGAGACCCTTTCAAATTTGTTAAAGGGTTGTTTCGCCAGGAAAAATTAGGACAGCTTAATGCGATAAAACAAGAGGTGGAAGAATATTTAAGAGTTACTCATTCAGACTTGGAGAAGAATAGTAAAGTAGGCTTTCCACCTATACGTCTATTAGAACAGATGGGTCAAGAGATGGACATCAGCCACCTATCTGGTTTATAAAAGCGCACCTAATATTCTTATTCTGTAAACAGTTAAGAATAGTTTGTGAGAAACAGATTATCCCAAAGAAGAAAGAATCTGACCTTAGCCAGTTTTGAATGATTTCTCAGTTGAATGAAGAAGAGAAGATTTTTTTTTTCATTGCTGTTGCTCAGAGATTATCTAGGTAATAAGACAGGACCGATTTTAATAGATACAACGGAGTAGAAAGCAGGAATACCAGGTTTTCAGGGTGTTGGGAGCATGCCAGTACGATCTGGGAACAGATTCAGGCAGCTAAGACTGAGAAAAGGGTATTATATAATATTCAAACAAAATATTTATAATATTTGTTTAGATCTTGCAAATACACTTGGTTCAGTGCCTTATTTGGAGTGCATTTGATTATTTTAGAGTACCTGGGATAGTTGTTAACTTGATAAAAGCATATTTCCAGGACATAAGGTTGTATAAAATACAGCAGGTTTTACAACAGACTGGCAAAAATATTATGGCAGGATATACAATTTCTCCATTTGCCTTTTATAATGGCAATGGAAATCATTATTAGGTTTCAGTTTGGTCGGGGAGGCTTGGGGCTCGGCTCAGGCAAACCGGTGTGGAACAAAGCTGGTCTAAGAGAGAAAATACAGTTGGTTGTGGAGCAGGTACATAGACAGGAAGAGATGATAAGGGGTGCAAAATCAGTGGTTCAGGGTAAGCAGAGACGGTGGCTAAACTGCGAAAGTGTAAAGAAGAGGAAGCTTAGTTGGAGAGACTTGTGGAATATGGAGGAGAGCAGCGTTAGAGTCTTGATAGGGGTTACATATGATGTGTTACCATCCACTCAGACCTAATGCTCTGAGTAAATGGGGACCTATCGTCTTGAGGAACCGCATCATTAAGGCACGTCTTATCAGGCTGTAAAATTTGTTTGTCACAAGGCTGATACACGTGGCGACACGACCAAGTGCCGAGAAGTTCAACTGCAGTTATTGAAAATAGACAAAGGCAAAAGTTAGGAGGTTCTGAGAAACAGTACAGTAATCCAGTTTGTGCATAAGGGAGAGAAATGCAGAGGTGATAAGTCAAGTTTGGATGTTTAGAAGCTGCTAGTGACTGGGAAATGCAGGTAGATTTAGGTGGAAAGGTGGTTGTTCCTCAGGAAATAGTTTGTAATATTTCAAGGCCTGATATAGTTTTGTGGTCAGTTAGTCAGAAGATGGTTTATTTTATTGAGTTGACTGTCCCCTGGGAAATCTCAGTGGAGGAAGCTTATGATAGGAAAAAACTTAGATATGCAGACGCTGGGGCAGAAACTGAGCAGTGAGGATGAAAGTTGGGGTGCATCTGGTGAAAGTTGGATGTAGAGGTTTCATAGCTAGATCTTCATTTTCGAGACCTTTTGTCATTTCAGCTATTTTTGATGGCTGTCAGCAACATTGTCAGAATGGAAATAATCACTGCCAAGAATAGAAATAAACACCTTTGTTTGACTTTCTGTTGTTTATTCATCTGATCTGAGTTTGATTAGTTTGTGGGAAATAATAATAGATATTTGTTAATGTCAAAAAAACCCCAAAACAGTATGATTTGAGTCAATATTTGAACAAATCCAAAGGGAAATGAGATGCCATATATTCCATAAGCACTCATTTAAGAGTTGCAGACAGTATGTACATATGAACATCTGCAAATAACATTATATTTCAGTTCATCAATTGTTTCTCTCCGATTTTCCAGAACAGCATTTGTCAGCACCCATCCTCTTCCTTGGGGCTTGGTCGCCATTGTTGACCAATAACATGGTCAAATGGAAGACTCATTTACATACACACTGACACTCAGGAGGTGCTTTGCATTGACCATTTATGGTTGAATGTGGGCATGTAGAGGGAAGGACAGGAGGTGGAACCTTTTACCCAAATTGGTGCAGTTGTGGTTTATAAAGAGAAGTTGCTCGCTAATGTGTGTACGCAGGGTTTTATAAATTAGGATTTTTTTTAATTTTTTTTTTTTTTTTTTCAGCCTAAGCCATTTTCAGGTTTTGTGTGTATGGACACTTTTAGTATAGATCCTATGCAACGTTTTATAAATGAGGCCCCAGGTCTTTCAGCTACAGCATCCTGTGATGTTGAAACTGCAGCTTCAGATGAATGTGTCTCTCTAGAGATTAAACTGGCACATTCAAAGGCAAGCCGTTTCAATGCTTCATTTGCTTTTGTTGCGCTAAAGAAGCCAAGTGACTAATATCTTGGGTCTATCAGTGTTGCCAGAGACACGATGCTTATGCTTTGGACTTTGTCAAGCTTTTCCCTAAGTACCCTGATGAGATGCTCTCCCAGTTCCCTAGCTACTGTGACTGCTGCCTTTGCTGCCTCTTCCTGGAGCATCTTTACCATCATTTTCAATAATGGCACCACTTTGGAGCCGGATACCTTTTGCCTCCTCTGACAGCAATGCAGACTGCATGGCGCAGCTTCAGGTTCTTGCTACAGGCAATCATATTAGATGCGCCATCAGTAACAAGACATGTGAATCTTGATTTTATTCCCCATTCTTGAGGGATGATTTCACACAGGCTAAATTTTCAGCTGTGTGCCTGCTGGAGTTTCTCTACACTAAGAAGTGTAGATTTCAGACATGTGTCGTCATCTATAACATGGCAGGTTAAAGCCAAGTAGGCATCCATATTGAGAGATGTCCCCATGTCTGCTGTCTTAACTCACTGCAGGAACTTTCTGGACCTCGACTTTGGCCTTCTCTTTCTCCTGTTGGTATTTGGCCTCAGCCATGGCCTTTACAGCCTGAAGGGAAGGGAAATAATGATTGTTTATTACAGTACTCTCATACTTTATCCACGTCATCATACAAACCTTCCTAGCTGGGAGAACATAGGTTGGATCCAATTTAGCTACAAAGTCCCTGAAGCCTTTATCCTCAACTGTGCTGAATGGCTGTGTGTCCTTAACAATCATGGACACAAAAGCCTCATCCAGCTCCTCTTTTCTGGTCACAGCCTTGGAAAGGTTAGATTAGATTAGTTTTCGGTCAAATTGCAAATGCCATGTAAAGTACAGAGAATAATACCATGTGCATATATAGTATATGTACAATATATACACATTTTACATATATCTAATGTTAACAGTGTGAAAATAAAATTTGTTTATGGTTTAATTGCAGTATTTGCATTTTGTAAGTTATTACATGAACATGTGCACATGTGCAATTATTGCTTTTGTTTTTTTGTTTTTTATTTTGTGAGCATAGTATTAGTATTGTCAATGTCATTATTATAATGGTTAATTAACAAATATGACAAATGGAAAAGCATTCCCACGTTTGCTGGTGCAGCTCCATTCCCCTCATTATTTTCATGACAAGCACAATAATGCTTCAGCATAGATGAGGTGTTGTTGTTGTCCTTGGCACACAACAAACACTTCACCTTGGAATGAAAGAAAGGGCTTGAGAATATAGCAGTACATTTCATTATATTGAGGCATATTATGTGTAATAGCTTACTGGGAGAGATTTGCTCAGCGTTACCATGCAGGATAAATTATTCTCCTTTTTCTGGACTCCATGACAAGTTTCTTTAAGTAACAGGCAAATAGGTGAAAATTCAACACAAAAGATGGCATGCAGAGTTTGCGGGGATCTATTGCACTTTATCATCATCAACGCGGCAACACTCAAACCACTTTCTGAACCATCAAGGCTTCAGACGTCTTCAGTGACATAATTTGCTCTTACAGAAGCAAGTATTGACACACGCTTCATAAATGACTTCCTGAATTTCTCGACACAAGCTCTGAAGCCTTGGTATCATTTGTCCATCACTTCCTGGAGGTGTCATGGGACTAACTAAACAAAACACATGATAGGAGGTTCCCACCTGAAGTCCCAGAGACATGTCAGTTGTCACTGCTCATATGGTAGATTATGGTGCTAATGGCTTGTTAATTTGTTCATCAGAGTACAAGTTTCTAACCACAAGGGTCCACCAGATCCCACCTGCACACTGGACATAACAATTTAGCGCAGAGAGTTTATGCTGCCAACTGGCCTCATTCACAGTGTGTACGCACAAATTTGTGCTTAAACCGTGCATGTGTTCGTGCGATGCACAAATCTGGGATTCAGCAATATTTTCTTACCTGAATTTATTCAGCAAACAAATTTAGAACTGCCTCAGACCATGCGTGCGCACAAATGAGGAAAGCCGAATTGACTTAGCAAAGCCAAACACCTTCTTTACCTTTTTTAATTACATGCAAAGCATATGAAACCACATTCATTAAAAAAAATAATGCAATTTTTAAAATCATTAATTTACTAGTATATTGGCCAAATGTATTACACAACCATGCAATTGATGCACTTTCACCCTCATAATTATGACAATTAAAGTATTAAACAATAAAAGCCATAGTTTACAAAGGAATATATAAGAATGGACAGTCCCAACAATTTCTTGTGCCATCAAATTGTGCAAAGGGCATGCAGGATATAAAAACGATTCTGATTCACCTGAGCAAGTGTTAAAATGGCATATCTAGCCTTGCTAGAGGATATTGCAGCCAATATCTCATCAGGTACAAGTTCTGTCCACCCTCGGTTTCGTGGCTACAGGTAGATTTCAGAGAGAAATAAGCTTGGATTTCACAACTCTCTGTGAGCCAGGTCATCCCGTGGGTAGCAAATAGCATCCTAAGGCTATTGACTTATCAAATTCCCATTTGATGAACATAATCATACCAATGTGAAGAGGGACTTCCATGGCATAGTTGGAATGCCAAATACAATTGACGCAATAGACTGTACCCATGTGCGCATCAAAAATCCATCGATTGACTCAATGCAATACGTGAACACAAAAAGCTATCACTCCATTAACATGTAGATTATTTGTAATACAGCCTGGCATATCCTTAACTCTGACCCACTGGCCAGGAGGCAACCCATGACTCATTTATTTTACAAAACAGTACGGTGGGAATGCTTTTGGAGGATAAGTGGATGGCTTGTTGGAGAGCATCTTTTGTTCTTGTCTTTTATTTAAATTGTTTTTTAGATAGTATTTTTAGTGTCTATTCTGTTCATGCTAAAATGTTATATTTTTGAGGTGACAAGGCATATGGCCTTAAAACACTGCTGATGACACCATACTCAAACCCTGAAACCCCTCAAGAGGTGCTCTGTAAAATACATGCCCACACACACGCTGTAATAGAGCACCCTGTTGGTGTGCTTAAGGGCCGTTGGATGTGTTTGGATACAGTTGGTGGCTAACTACTTTATTCCCCTGAGAAGGTGTGCAAGATTGTCCTGGCATGCTGTGTCCTCCACTATCTTGCAATGACCCACGGCATTCTTGTAAGACCCGGCGCGGAGCCACAAAACTACGCTCATGAATTGATGCAGCATCTTTAATGATGGTGAGTTACAATGTTTAATTTCAAAATGAAAACTGAATTAATTATGATTCTTCCTTCGGCTTTGTCTACATGTGTATTAAGTAAATTAAACACACACCACTTCAATACACTTGCACTTATTTTATTAGCGAGGACATTCAATAATTGTTTCATATTCCATGAATGGATGTTTGTCTAATTACTGCTGCTAGTCTCTCATCCTGTGGCGTTAGATCAGGTGGATCTTGTCCTCCACCAGTTTCCTTTTTCTTGTGGTCTATAATGCATTTTTTGGCATCGACTTTTATGTCACTTTTTCTTCACCTGGGCCACAATGTGCTTCTCTGGGGATACTACATTGACAACCTCGGTTATTGCAGTCCAAGTAGACTTTTTTTTTTCCTTTTTTTTTTCCATCATCACCCCCAAGGAGACGCTCTGGAAAAGTATTCCTCTTCTGGCTTCTACCTTGGACACAATTGTTTTGATTTCTGTGGTTGTAAAGTTCTTTTGCTCTTTACCTTTGTTAGCACACTGTGACATTTACTACTACTCTCCTCACCATTTTATTTTATTCATTCATGAACTGAGTGCTAATCCTTTATCTAGTTTCTTGTGTTTATATTAATTGAGTTCATGTCTTTTATACTACTTTTATTCTCAGAAAGGTCACATTATTGCTTCCATTAATCAAGTTATGAGTACAGTAGTAACACTGTGTTGCAGTTTTGGTGACTGTTAATTTATTTTGTGTCTTTAGGGCTTTGGGATTTTTCTCAAGTTTCCTAGATTTTTAATCAAACAAAAGAAAAGCCTCCATTTTTAACTCATTGTATGTCACTGGGTGTGTTTTAAGTCACTTGTGTATTCTTGTGCGAGCCATACTGTGTATAGTCTTCTTTTCCGTTAGTCACAGTTTCCTCAGGTCATTCAATTTCTGAAGACCATCTGCTTCATGAAACGTTTTTTTTTTTTTTAGTTTTTATTATATTGCTCATAATGATGTGCATATCCCCCCCTATTTCTTTCTTTTTTTTTTTTTTAAAGAAGAAAGTTAGTTTATGTTTATTGGCAGGAAAAAAACCAAACTATAAGAACTTCAAAATTCTGGTTATATTTACGTCACATTGTTCAAATATTTTAAGCTCTCAAATTACTATAATTCCTTTATTTTTAAACAACTGTGTAATGGGTTAATACCATAGTTAGATGGTTAGATAAAGCAGCAGATTTTCTTTTTTAATATGTGTGTATACATGTGTGAGTGACAGTGAATGTGTCCTTCACCAGCCCTCTTTGACAGTTTGATCTAAGATATTTTATTAACTCCTGAAATCCTGGTTCTGTCAGAGATTACTAAAATCACTGATAGCGAATCATCAAAGGACAGAACAGACAGAGACAAGACGGTGAAGGTCTGGTGTGTGCAGTGAGGTGTGTGGTGTGTTGGGGAGTAGGATAGCGGTGGATTGTAGTGGATTGTACTACAATAAACAGACAGATATAGAATATAGTACATAGAAAGTACAGAAAAGAAGTGGAACATGTTCTACCCAGTTATGCTGTATGTGTGTGGAGTGTGTAGGAGCTCTGTGGATTGTCTGTGTCTAAGGGGGGTCATGGTGTTGATGGAGGGATGTAATATTGAAAAATATTGATATACTACAATTAATATATACTTTGTATGTGGGGGTATATATATATATGTGTGTGTGTACATATGTATATATCCAGTAGATCTGAGCAACCCCGCCACCATGTTTTTGTGAAATAAAAAAAACATAAAAACAAAAAATAAAACATTTTGTACTAACACATCTGGACCCAATGCACATTTTTGGTTTTACGTGACATACCTTAACACAAGATAGTTTCACTTCTAATCTGTTGTCATGAGGCCGAAATCTTAAATCATGGAAATCTTCAGAACTCTGGAGATGTTTGAAGACTTTAGCATTCAAACTGAATACAACATCATCATCATGTTGGCACTGGCATTGTGATCTGGTGAACAGATGCCTCAGGAGAGTTTTGGTTTGTCTGTGTCAGAGAAGCGCCTCGATACCTTACAGCTAGTTTATCCTCACAAAATTGCTGCTATAACTCGATGCACATGCATGTTTGCTTTTTTTTTATTTATACAATATTCCAGTTCAGTACATGCACTCAAGAACGATGCCATCACCCTCCTATTTACAATGTGAACAGTTGAAAATCTGTGTGGTTATAGGGCTCAGACATGTAGAAGATGCAACAACTGACCTAGATGACAGACTTATTTGGCCGTAATCTGGGCTACTTTTGGCTCTGCTGTAGTTTGGAAAGTGTTTTTTGGGCCACATGTGACTCAGAGGTCATGACCAGAGTCTAACCTGAGTTGTGCCATGTGCTGTATAAAGCAGATGTGGCCCAAATGTCATAAACTGCATCTGTGCACCTGTAGTCTCCACACTGCTGTTGGTGTTGTAATCTAATTGTGGTCTGAGAAGCTGCTGGATCTTCAGTGTTTTGATGGAGCCATTTGGCACAGGAACCTCTGTTAATGCACTCCTCTCTTTATTTAGATTAAATACACTGGTTTGATCATTGAGTTCTGAACAGCAGTTGGTGCTGAGTACTTTTTGTCATCAGTCGGGACATTTCCCATTTCACTCAGGTTAAACTGGACTTTCTAACTGCTCCTGTTTTTATATTTACTGTTCATCACTGTGAAACAAAGCTCTCAAAGAGAACTTACAAAATATCCAACTGTACTGGATTTTGTTTAGGAAGCATCAAATAGCCCTCATGTCCATATTGTTGGCAAAAACAAGCCAAAGCAATCTGAGTCCCGTCCCAGCTCACAGAGATACAGTGGACATGGAGGCTGAGACTCAAAGTCATCAGAGAAGGAAAAGACAGAGAATGACAAAGCAAAAGCAGCTCTCGAACCTCCATGTGTAGCAGGTAATCTACTAATCTTTTGTGCTGCTTTAAGGTGTTTACAGGACTGCAATTGATTTCAGTAATGTGGCTATGAGCAAAATATTTCAAATATGATTAGTCAGATTAAGGTCTTTGAATAAGAAACTACCTTATAAAACAAAGTATTATCTTAATTGGGTTTATGTCAGACTGTTGTTGTCCATGTAAACATATTAACTGCTGCCATAGCTTTGCAATGTTTTCTGCAATGTTAATTAATTAATTAATTAATTCATAAAAGCTACTGGCATTAAAATGTTGTAACATGTTGGACAAGCTGTGAATAAATTATGCTCAATGTCACCAGAGCAGCTCGGCAAGTTTGAACATTGCCTTTCTTCACCTCCATCTGCCCAGCAGAGCAGCTGCGGTTTTCTTTCGCTTTCTTTTTTCTCCACTTGTTTGAGTTCCTGGTTTCCTTCCTTGTCAGTCCTGCCGCCACTCACCACCTGCTCCCAGCTCCTAATTAGATCACGTGCATTCACTCATCTAATCACATCTCCCAGTACATATACCCTTTGATCCCCATTATTACCCATCAGATCCCCAATTTATGTTCAGTTAATACTTCCAGTGTTCTTAGTTTACATGCCAATTTGGGCTTTAAGATCTTTTGTTTGCATTAGGGGGTTACTGAGTAATTAATTTGTATTAAAATACAATATATGAGAGTGAAAAAAGGAATCAGGTATTTGTTCATTTTCGACACTGGAATACAAATGATTATTGTTTTATAATACCGTTGTCATTATCATAAATATTCATAGGAAAATATACCATGTATTATCATTCTGCATGGAAATAACCAGCCTTAAGTTTTCGAATATGTAATTTTATGTGTTTTTGAAGGGAGATTTTTTTCTCCCTTCTCTGTGTGAGATGATGCACGCTGTAAATCTGCATGGACAGCGTGTTCATTGTGGGTAATTATCATGAGCAATTTAGATGATGATGATTTTAAATAATGCTATGAAGCTATTCTTTTGCCAGGTTATTTACACTGGGAAAGGAATGTGCAGATAAATAAATGGACTTATCCAAATTGTAAGTATAGAGGGTTAGGGTGTGGAGACAGTTTCCCTCTGGAAATGAAGGTGAATCCCTGACTGCAGTCTTAGGTATGATGGCTCAATGAATGGATAATAAGGCTGCAGCAGCAGCCTGCACAGACGGTCAGTGATCTCCCCGCAGGGAGACTGGAAGTTATTTTACAGCAGATTGCTTCACACTGCCCACACGAGCTAATTATACAGACTATTCATGCGAGTCGTGTATGGCAAAATTTTGTAATTGTTCCTGTTCCTGTCATAATGTGCTACATGACAAACTGACGCTGATACTAGTTTTACAAGTAATGTGTTTTCATTATGTTTTTCTTCTATGCACATGTGTACTGAATTCTTTTTACTTTTCTTTACGTAATATTTCAGAAAGACTCTGAGATTAATCTGATAATCTCTTCTGATGATTAGGTAGTATCGACATATATACTTTTTCCCCCCTTGAAGTGAGACAATATAAAAGTGAGTATGGTCATGTCACCAAATGAGTCTTGACATAAAGTGATAGTTGTTTGTGTTCAGCAAAAACAAGAAGTACGTCCTTGACCACACTCAGCCTAGCTCGCGGGGGAAGGTCAGTTTATTTCAGCACAGTCATGGAGACTTCACAGCTCCACTCAGCAGCATCCATATGACACCAGGTTAGGTGATGGGGGCACTGCCTCAGCACACCTGAGCAAAGCCGTCTCACCAGGTTCAACATGAGCGGCTGCTTGTGGCACAGTGAATAAAAAGTCTGTCCTGTCATTTAAAAAAGAAAAAAAAAAGAGAGAAAGCGAGAGAAAATCATATGCTTGGTCAGTTAAGATGATAGAAAGTGTTTTCTGGGAGGAATCTGATTACTGGCATCACAGATGTGACTCCTATGGGAATCTAGATTACGTCTCCTGCAAGCTGAAACACATTTCCTTCAGATATAAACAGGCAGATGTTTATATCTATACATGAATAAACTTCATGTACATTGTAAGAGTCGGACGTAAGTCTGTACCTTCACCAGGCCAGCATTGTAGGTTCAGGACCACCACCATGAGGTCATCAATAATGGGTCATTTTGAATCCTGAAAAGCCATTAAATCTTTCTAACAGAGCTGCTTGTAGACTAAAGTGTTTGCAAAGACTTCTTGATTCTTGAAGGAGTCTCACCTTTTCTCTAAAGGGCTTTTCTGTTCTAACTGGTGACCTTTAGTTGTTTATATTTTAGTGGTCACTGACACCCTGAGAGCTCTTGAGTTGACATGTGTCAAATATTCACTGACCCATGCAGCTGCCCTAAGGGTTTGTTACCTGTGAGTTGCTTGCCTGAAACCAACACTTAAGATGTTTTAGCTCAATGATTCAAGCTGTGAATGGTTGCTTGACCACCTTTACTTGGCAGTAAAAAAAAAAAAAAAAAAAAAAAAGGGAGAAAAGTGGTCATAAAAAAAAATATA
>JBAMYA010000007.1:7350553-7370239 GCA_037176975.1 Arrhamphus sclerolepis | reverse complement strand
GTGTGTCTGTATGAGAGGTGGGTGTTGACTGACAACCGTGGCAACAGTAGCTTGGAGTTACTTCTCCCCAACTTTAGTTTAAAATAAGATGAATTCCCACATAAACACCAGAGATTTTCAGGAGAATGAGTTGACATTTTGGCTCAGACTTCATCTGCAGTTGCTGTGGACGTGAATATCTTAGTGGGAGATTCTCTGCTGGAGATGCATCCTCACTGCTGGAAATACAGACTGACATCTGACAAAAAAATAAAATAAAATCCCCGGGGAAATGATCACAAAGAGTAGATGAGGCTTCTCGATAAATGTTTTGATGTAGGTAGGTAGCAGGTCAGTTAATCTCTCTGCAAAAACACATTTACACACATTTCTGTTGTCATAAGCAGCCCCTATGTTGATATCTAAAGAAATTTGCTGTAAGTTTTAGATGTTTAGAATAGAATGGAAAACTGAAAGTCTCTTAGACCTAAAAGTGTATATGACCCTAAACAGGTATAGATGCTTGGAACTCACTTCCAGTCAGAACGGGGAAATAAACAAGTCTGATGCATTTCAGAAACGGTTATTATGAACTGATGGGGTTAAGGTTTGTTTTTGGGGACGATGGAAAAGTTGTGTTTGTGGAGAAGAGGGAGATGGGGGAGTGGAAAATAAAAACACCAGTCACACTAATAAGCAGGGTGGAGCCAGCATGGTTTGGGCTTGTTTTGCATCTTGTTGCTTGAGGATTTTATTTATTTATTTAACGTTGGTGATGAAATATGATTATATACTAGCATACTGTTAAAAGAGGAGAGAAACAGGCTTGTTTTATGGCACAAAAATAAAAGATTGTGGGCATACTTTGGCTTTTGGCTCATTTTGCCTTTTTAAAAATTGAAAAATAGAAAACCAAATTATTAAAATGACGTGTTTATGCTTTATGGAAATTCGTCATGTTATCGACATTTGTTGTGCTTCTTTTAATGGTAGAAAAATAATATTAAGTAACAATGGATCAACTGGTCTCTCAACTGAAATCATAAATTCTTACCTGGTGGGATCTTACTATCCTTGAGAAATGTCTGAAAAAAAGGTCTTTGTTGTGAACTTTATTGAAAGAATACAATATAATAAAATACTGGTATTATTCATTGAGCAGGGAAAGTGAGAGTAAGATGGTAGAATGATAACTCTAAGTTGACTAAAAGAAGTGAAACATGCTGAATAAACAGTATTAAAAATTAAATAAAATGCCAAACATCTGCAGAAAATAAGAGCTTGAAGAAAGCATATATCTTAAGTGTAAAATTTGGAATTTCATCAACTGAAGAAACTACACTACTCTGAGAAAGTTTTGAATAAATAAATAAATGAAATAAATTAAAGCAAACAAACAAATGTATATACCTGGATCTGTTAGACTACGGATGAAAAGAAAACAAACAAAAACAATGTGACTGTGTGGGTTTTACATATGAAAAATACATATGAAAAATACGAGCATTTGTGTAAAAATAAAATAATAAACATTTGTTGATGAGGAAATGAGCAGTTATTAGTTATCAGAGACACGCCAGGAACATCTCAGAAACTCGCAAACAGATGAGTGTATGGAAATATAAAATTAGCATGATTTCACAATAAAAATATTTCCATTTAATTATTTTATTTTATTTAACCTTTATATTATCAAGAAAGTCTCACTGAGATTGAAAACCTCTTTTCCAAGGGAGTCCTGGCCAAGAGGCAGCAAACACATTATACATTATTTCAAAAGAAATGGGATAAAATGATTGTATACATTTAAGGAAACGTAATATATTATTTGATGATAGAAGTCATTACACAGACTCAACTTTATATGAAAAAAGAGAAGAAACATAATGAATAATGTTCTCATGATGACAACATACACGTTGTTGATTCTGAGGATGATATTCATATACTCGCTCCAGAACGGGATTAAGCATGTTTTTCTTATTACTTCTGGTTCCGTAGAATCAACAGACTTGCATCACTTTAGTTGTCATGAAAAGAAAATGATAATGTAAAACACTGGCAAATGAATTCACACTGAATCTGTTGTCCTGTCATGGTAACCATGGCAGTGAACCTGGTGAATAGAGCAAAAACCAGGATGTGAGACCTAAATATATCTTTCTTTGGTGCCACAGACTGAGAGATTTAGTGGCCATCTTGCAGTGTGTTGATACATAAAGTTATTTTTATTTATGAACAAATCTGCATCTTGCTTCCTGTAGAATCTCCTTTTAATGTCTAGTAGAAGTCTTCCAGTCCCTGTTTTCATTGCTCTGTGTATGAGGAGGACCTTCTATACTGCAAGAAGTAATTTCTAAGGAATTATCTTGTGTTAATCCAAAAAAAATCAACTTTCCTAGAAATCCATTTTTTGCAGTGTACTAATGTGTTTTTATCTGTGGTAGGGAATTGTTATGAATAAATTATTCTTTAAAGAAGCAACAATTATTTCTACAGATCACACATGTAGCCCAAATTGCTATCTTTAACAAGACATGGGTCTCTTTAGGATCTTTTAAGACCTTGTTTGCTTGGTTAGGGTGAAATTGCACATGTTCAAACAGAACAGGCTTTATTTCTTACCTGCAGCGGCAGTTTTCAAGAGCAGAGCAGGGGTCTTACAGCTTAACATCAGACATCAGCAGTAAGCATCATGCAGGCATAAATAAGCTGGTCAGAGATCAGTGGGAGAGTAGTGACGACCGTTTTACTAAACAGCATGCACATTTTTCATGCACATGATGCTGAACATTTGCCGTCCAGCCGGACAGAACAGTTCTTGTTTTCCCTTAATGTTATTTGAAGTTTAATCACAAAATGAAATGTAAACTTAGAATTATCATATTCATATTATATTGCGTTATATTCATTCATATTTTGCATAGCAGAATGTGAACAATGATGGAAATGAGATGCTTCAGTTTAGCATCAAAACTAGATATAATATTTTTACTGACTAAAAATGTCTGAATCTCTAACTAAAGTGTCAGTTTTCAGTAACTGTGAAGGCTAATTCTATTATCAGTTTCTTAGACACATGTGGACAAATGATTATACTCTTCCATTAAAGAGAGAGGAAAAACCCACACAGAAATACCTTGAAAATGACAAAAGTAGTGATAATTAAAAAGAAATATTGAAAAATAAACTAATGAAAAACAGACATCGCCTTTAAGTTGTGGTTCAACAGAATGTTTTTTTTTTTTTTTTAAAAAAAAAAACTAATTTTAAGGTTATACACTGCACCCTCAGTCACTAAGGTGCCCGAGGAACACACGTAAAATGCACAAAACAAAATATCAAATATACAAAACAGTACAACACGTACTGTTTTGTATATTTCGTCTACTATGAACTAAAAGAACTGGATTGTATAATCACTGGATATCTGATGTTTATGCACTGCTCTGTTCCTGGTTGTAATTTCTGATACGTTTCCATTTTAATTTCAATTGTACAGTGGGGGTGGATATTGTTTTCATGCATCCACCCATTTATCTGTGTGCCACAAAAGATGACGTGTACTTAATGGACTACAAATATGTCTGCTAAATTCCAACTTCCAACTGTTCAGAGTAATCTCAAACAGGTGTTTCTCTTGGCTGATTACACTGATTGAAACTCGGGTATATGAGGAACTGTTTTGTATGTGGTGAGCAAATGTCCTCATGAAGGCTGTTTGACCGAAAGCTTGGCAGGGACGTAAACACCTTGGCATGGATCAAAGTGTGCAGAGATTTTTTTCTCTAAACAAAAAACAGACTAATGAAACTGGCCTGGACAAAATTGAAGGTACTCCGAGAAACAAACTGAAAGTAATTTGACCACAGTGACCATAGTGACGTGTTACGCTAAGGTCTGTCCACAGGTGTCTTCAATCTGTAATCAGTCTGTCTATGTAAATCTGTCTGGTGTCATCGTGTGCGGCACACTGAACGTGGACAACTGAATGCCAGGGAGAGAGCCGTCTCAGGAGGTCAGAAAGAGAATGATAGACAAACGTGTTAAAGGCCACAAATGAAATTCAGTTCACTTTATTTACATAGCCCCTTTTAAACCCAAGTGCTTTACAAAATGAAAACAAAACATGAAAAGCACCCATGAAACCATCTCAAAGCAGCTTTACATCCCTCTAACTACAGTTGTAAATATTATTCAGAAGGTTGATGGATCTCAGCAGTCCTCACAGTGCATTGCAGTCTGGTTCTGTCCTGCTTGGTTGCAGCCCCAAACCAAACAGAGATGGAGGTGCTCAGGACATACTTCATGACTGCAGTGTAGAAGTGCAGCAGCAGCTCCTGGGGGGCGCAGACCATTTTCCCTCAAGAGCTGAAGGAAGTATCTGTTTTTGAGGATGGAGCTAAGGTTCTGCTCCCACCAGATCCTGAGAGGTGGTCATGCCCCAAGAATTTCAAGCTCTCCACAGTGGAAAGAACACAGGATAACTTCTGTAGAGATCAGAGGTCAAAGCACATCAGTGTCAGATTGCAGCATCCATCGTTGTTTGAGCCAAAATGGACTTCATAAGATGACCACTGTGGACACCACTGTTCAAAGCTAAGCATAAAAACGTGAGACTGGAATGTGCCAAAATGCACGCTGACAAGCCACAAAGTTCCTGGGAGAATGTCCTTTGGACAATTAAGACAAAGCTGGAGCTTTTTGGCAAGTCACATCCCAAAGAGAAGAACACTGTACCGACTTTGAAACATGAGGTGGCTCGGTTTTCTTCTGGGCTGCTTTGCTGCATCTGGTACAGGGTGTCTTGAATCTGTCCCAGGACAATTAAATCTCATGACTATTAAGGCATTTTGGAGCGAAATGTCCTGCACTGTCAGAAAGCTTGGTTGCAGATCATGGGTTTTTCAGCAGGACAACGACTGATTTTTAATTAGTTGATTCTCAATTAATTTTTATTTATTATTACTTTTGTCAGTTTCAAATTATTTCTGTGACCATTGTGGGTTTTTCTTTCCTTAATGGAAGGGTGCCAACAATTTTGTTGTGTGTGTATGTGTTGCTGTGTTGGTGTTATGAGACTTATGATTGACATCTATGAGGTGCCATGAAGGATGTTGTTCTGAATCAGCATTCACATACACAAAAAAATCCCAAACATACAAGTGAAATATTACACACATGTGAAATGCTCTTATACACACAACTGGAAATTCATTCGCTCAAACACAAACCAAAATGTGCTCACATATTCGACTGAAAAGCTCTTGCACATGCTGTGAAATCATAAGCTATTGAAAAATGTTCTCACACATACAAATGAAAATCCTCTTATTAGAAAAACAAGTTTACCGTGAATTAATTAAATTGAATTAGAAAGTCTCCCTTCTTAACCAATAACTTCTGTTTCAACTGAGACTTTCAGTTGAGTATGACAGGATTTCAGCTGTATGCATGAAATGATTTTCACTTGTATTTATAAGAGCACTTCACTTGTATGTGTGCAAAGTTTTCAGTATAGTATGTGAGACAGTTTAGTTTCATATGTGTGTTTGAATCCTAATTCAGAATAAGGTTCCTCAGCACCTCGGAGGCATCACTGGATGTCAATGTCCTCTCATAAGGTTCCTAATAAGCTATTTTCAGTGTAACATTTTGGATCTCAGGATATGAATTTTTGGGGTGTTAAGTTTGCGAAAGTTTGTTGCTTTCTCCAATGAAGAGATTCACAAAATGCTCAGAAGATGAATATGAGTCAAATTTAATGATAGATGGAGTGTCTCATTTTAAAGGCTTATTTATTTATAAAGGGCTGTATCCATGGGAGCAGCTCCTGCCAAGTCTGGAATTTGAGCCCATTTGTTCATATCAGCCCCATGTACGCCTGCTTGGAATGGTAGGGGTGTGAAATGATGTCCCAGGCAGCCGTTCTTAGTTTCTGATTTTTTTTTTTTAATCCGGCTTTTATGCATATGTGCTGATAGCTTCACCAAGCTGGACTGTGTGGCACCAGAGAGAATATCAAGCCGTAGAGAGAGATTACAGTTGGTATCTCATTTAAACACTGGAAAAATGATTGATATTGTACTTTGTCGAGTTTTATCAACCACCCAACCATCTTCCAAATAAATAAATAACTTTTAATTTGTATACCTGATTTATTCCATGGGAATGAAAGCGTACCAGTGAACGCTTGGGCATGAAGGTGGACAGGTCAACAGTCCACTGCAGAGATTATGCTCACACCCATTTGCCAGTGAACTGTGTGACGAAGGCAAAGTGCCGGAGAGCATAAAAATTTCACACCAAATGGCTGCAAAATGACAAGAGGTAGCCAATGTTCTGATTTTTGTTTAAGACATGATATTGGTACAAATCTACAACTTTTCACTGTTGTGTTGCTCTAATACCTTCATAACTGTTACTGGTTTTACATTTCAGCCGACAAATACATACTTTTAACAGTTGTTGCAAATTGTTCAAACAACTTCCTTGAATAATTACACTAAACAGAAACTGAGTGAAGACGTTCAGAGAAATATGCTGAAAATGCATACCACTCTGTGATTAAAAGGTTTTAATAATAGATTTTCATCTCTGTAAAAGATAAAAGAGGCATATTACCAACCTACGGATTCGAGAACTGAATGGAAACAAACTGCTTTAAATGGAGTTCTTAGTGAAAATCCTTCATCAGCTGTCTGAGACAGTAGTCAGGTGATTGTTTTCAATATGCAGTGAAGCACACATCTGGGTGTTTTTGTGTTATAGTTTTTATTCTTTTTATATGAAACAAAATCAACCCTTCCAATGTGTTTTGATGTGTGAAATATCCATGAATTCTCACAGTACATTCAGTTAATGCTGATCTGAAAGAAAGAGAACATCTTTGAACTTGGCACTTAGAAAACAACCACAAAGAATTTTCACTTTTATTCATTTAGAACAAAATTTACAAAGCCGTTCGAACAGTCGTCTTTTTTTTATAATACTTTTTTCTTATTTTTTAAACTCAACTGTTGAGAATATTCAAAATACACTTTTTAATGTTGCCTCTCTCTTTGTAATTACAAATATGTACATTAAAGAGTCAGCATGTTGTCATCTCGCTGAATTTTCACTAGTAATAAAAATCCGTTTAGTGTTTTATTTATATATCCTTATGTCGTTGGCACTCCGTTTTACTATCCACTCCGTCATTTGAGCTTGAGCGTCTGTGAATGTTTGCCATGTTTAGATGGATGTGCCGTGGCTGGGCTCACTGGCTTCTGGGATGGGTCCTCCTGGCACTGGCTGGTAGGACATTGGCATGGGTGTCTTGACTGGACTCTGGCGGAAGAGCCCCCCGTTGGGCGCCCTGTGTTTGCACCGGATGGAGGGCATGGTGGCGCTGCTGAGGGGCAGGGGCAAGGTCCTGCCAGTGGCTGCACCTAGTGTCCTTCCTAGTCCATGGCCCTCTTGGAGGAAAGTGGTCACGGAGAGTGGTGGTGGCCCCCGGTGTGCTGGGTAGTCCCGAACAGACAAGGCCTCCAGAGACTGGCTGGGCTGCATCCTGCCAATGTCCAGTGCAGAGATCTCAATAGACTGGCCTGGCAGCTGCTTGTGAGCCAAGTCCTCATCCAGGAGGCTGTTCAAACGCTGGTGGACCTGTTCCAGATTCACCTCTTTGTCCTAAAGATGAATGGAAAGGAAGACGGTGCCAAAGAGTGTTTGGTATAAAAGAAGCCAGCAGAGAGAAGATTTAATGTAGGGGTAAGAGAGCATGGGTGCGATTAAGGAGGAACATGATAGAGAATAAAAATTAAAATGAATGCACAGTGAAAAGAGGTTCAGAGGTCAAAAAATGGAATGGGAGGAGAATACAGAGTGAAGGAAGACAAAAAGAGACAGATTACAATGGTTCTTATCATCAAGAACATCTTATGTTCAGAGGACTCTGAAGGATGCTTTAAAGGGCACAGTGGCTTATTTAAGCTTAAGTCAAAAACCTAAATATATAAATGAACATATGAGAATTAGAAGTAGCTATTACCTTAACACATAACATCTTAAATATAGTGTCTAAGGTAATATCTCCTCTTCCGCAATTAACTGAAACATGCCACTTCATGCAGAAGTGTTCACATTTTTTGCACAGTTGGGTTACCACACATCTGCAGGAAGAGACTTTTGCATAAAAAAACATCAGCTGTTAAAAAGACAAGCTTCGATGAACACAGAATCAGACTGTGAGACATAATTCAAATGAATTAGTTTTATCTTTAAGTGTTTGGTTTTTTTTTTAGATCAAAACATGTATATTTATGTAAGATGAAAGGGAGAAGCCAAATAAAGAGAATTGGAGACATTTAAAAATATTTTCCAACAAACTCTTACCATGCACCCATTTAAGTATGGAAAAACAGCTAGACAGTAAGTAACAGGACAGACGATGGGGTGAGATGACACGACATACAAAAATCTACCCTGCTTTGGCTGCCATGCGCTGCCCATTTGCCCCCTCATGGCCAATGACCATCCAGTGCAGTATGTCAGACCTATCCTGACCTGTGTCAAGAGCCACCGAAGCTAAAGTTGTTCAGGGATGCAACAAAGAGCCAAACCCTGCTTGAAAAACTCCTTAAAATCCCAATCTGATCATGCATATGTGGGTTGTGCCGAATGAACCTGACCCAATGAAGCCCCACTAAACCTCAAAGATCCATTAGCAACATTTTCAGATACGGAGTAAATGTATTAACTAGTTGTACAAATATTGTGGGGGGGGGGGGGGAGTTTTTAATATGCATGGTATTTGGACTTATTTTTGACACTTAAGCCTTTTTTTCACCCAGTACCAGTGAAGGTCTGGATACTATAGTTAGGTTTAAGCTTGAAAGCTTTAATGATGCTTCAGATGATTCATCTATTAAGCCAGAAGTCATTATAAAACTGACTGTTCTGTGCGTCATGCAGCAGTTCTTCCAAGCAACACTGCAACACAAAATCTTATAACGACAAGCCTTTAACGTATCCCATCTGGTAAGACTTTGTCCCAACTCTGATGGTGCTGGACAACTTACTAATCCAAGCATTTCCTCCAATATGGGTGCATCTACTTAAATCTACTTAAGTAAATCTCTCAAACTCACAAGTTTGTATCTTAAGCAGAACCCAGTGACTTTATTATTTTTATTAATTTTTTTTAACAGCTAAAAACTTTGGCTTCCTGGATTCTCACCACTGTAACATTAGGCAAGCAGCACATGGTGTGCTGAAGTGTTGTCACGGAGGACTTATATAACCTAACTCCTGGTAAGACCACAAATGAGAGCAAGTCGTGCCTGCAGATTCCCCCAGTCCTACTTTTTTTTTTTCCGGAGCCAAATATGTTCAGCATATTCTCATTTTACAGATTAATGGAGCGCTATCGATCTTTTCTCTAACTCCTCACAAGTAAGCAAATAAGTGCATTCCCCACAAAGCTAAACTCCTTGGCGGATGCCTTCAGGCTTGCAGTAGAGTTTTGTTTGAAATGTCATAATTCATGCATCCTGTATTTGTATGCTGTCATGGTGATGGCAATAAAACTATGTAAAGTTGATTTTTCCAACCAGATCTTTTTAATATTCATTACTGTATCCCTGTCATTTTAGAATAACACCTTGAATTTATAAGTGCAGCCTGTCTCTCACTTTGTCTTACAAAGAATATTTACTTTTGAAACAATTAAAGTAAGATGTTTTCTGAGGAGTATTATAAAATGAGAGCTATTTTTTTTTTCCTCTCTCTTGGTTTGTTAGGACTCAAGAATGTTGATTCTTAATGTTTGTTGTCATGTTATTTTTCTTAATGCTTTCTCCTGAGTGTGATCTGTGTGTTCTATGCGTCTGTGTTCTCTGCGTGACTGCGTGTCTGCGTTATATTTGCTATGATTCTCACATGACCGCTGAGCAGCTGCATACAAACACAGATTGAAACTAACGGCAGTAAGTCAAACTGAGGAGCACCAAAGTCCAGCATTGGTGGAGTTTGATTTACTGGTTGTTTTTCAAGGTAGAACTGCGCCTTAAATGGGTGTTTTCACTCAGTATTGTTGGACTGTCAAGTCAGACAGGCAGGTCAAGGCTCACACTTTAGTTTAGGGATCCATGTCAAGCCTTAGTTGTCTGAGCGCCTCATGCAGAAGGGCAGCCCAGTCAACAGCAGGACGATAAAGTCAGAACTCTAAAGCATTAAGACTTGAATGGATTAGCTAAAGAGAGCTATTGCACTACTGAAGCATATGTTGACCCAGAAGTACAATTTCACTGTGTGGCTTTGAATTTGTAATTGAGGGTTTACTCTCATCTTTTCAGCTGCGCTTCTCCCACATGAGCACCAGTGACTGTATGAAACTAATGAATTTCTTTTTCTATGTGTCAGGACGAGAGAAGCCTCAGAAATCTTTAACAAAGCACCCCAACCTCTCTCCCACCATGAGAAAGAATGAGTAGATTGATCACGTAATGTTTGGACTATCACCATGGGCACACCTATTATAACTGGGTGTACTGCAGCTCTACTAAATCGGGGCTGGCATCAGCGCCTGCTGGATCCATAAAGTAGAGTGTGGCAGTGGCATCTCTGGGCAGGACCGGGGGGCCTGGTGGTCTGGGTCTCAACCGGGGCCTTGTTGGGGCAGGGGGACCAGTAGTGGCCACCATGGCCCGGTTCTGGGTTAGCAGGCCTTGGTTCTGGCCCGTCGAGTTGTCGGTGGTCACCTCTTTGGGCTGCTCTCTTCGGCAGTGGTTGCTGTTCCACCATGTCTCCAGGGCAGCCACCAGGAGGGCCAGCAGCAGCCCAGCAGCAAGGATGCAGAACACGCCAGCAAAGCTGTGCAGCCGCAGCGCTCGACCCTCTGGCTGGGTGTCCGCGTGGCTCTGCAGGTCACAGCGGCCTCTCTTTGGCCACCATTTTTGCTTCAGGATGTCGAGGTCACCTTTTTCCTGAAGCTCCAGAATCCTGTTGAGAAAGAGCAGGTATTTCATGCACCGTCACAGCACTTTTCTGCTATAACACCACAGATATTAAATGCTGGCTAATAAATGTAGAAAGATACCAAAAAGGAGAAGAAATTAGTGAAGTTTAATATTGAAGAAATATATCCAAATCGATACCGGAATGATGAGGATTATTACACTAGTGGCACGTAACAATTTTTAAATAACACTGGAGCTCATTAAATTGAACTTGGGAGAGTAAGAAAAAAGAAAAAAAAAAAACGACCAGCTAATTTAATCTGTTAGGATTGACAATAAACTCATTAAAGATCCATAGAGGGTAAAGGGCTGTTAAACAGGACATGGACTTTTGGACATTGGGCCGATCCCAATTCCCTTTTGTCGCCCTCTTCTTTACTCTGGTCCCTTAAGAGAGAGAAATAAGGGGAAGTGGTGGAAAACTACTACATTTAAAAGGAATAATCCTTCACCAGGGACATATTGTTGCCCTAATTTTAAATTTTGCGGTCACTCTGTGACCCATGAGAACCTTTGCATCCCTGCAAAAAGGCTTCCTGTCATTCTATTATACACCCTCCAGAATACATTAGGTTAAATGGATGGTTGCTAGTTTAGCTGTATCTGTATCATCTTCCTTGGTTACATTTTTCTTTTCTGTCCATTAGTTCTGAAACCACCTCTGCTTTCAAACTGTCTTTCTCAGTTGCAATTCTGAATGAGTGTCAAATCAATGCCAAGTCAAGCAGGACAACTCGATCTGGTAGCTCTTTGGCTGATATCGATGCCATAACTGTAATTTTTGGTTCCGGCTATCATCAGCAATACGCTTCAAGATGTCTCCAAGCATTTTATGCATGCAGACGTTGATTAGAGAGCTTTCACACTGCACGACTTTCAGCTGGCAGACTGTTGGGCTGCTCAGAGTACACAGATTGCTGTCTTGATTTTGGGGATCATTTTGGGCTGTTCACATGACGTCACTGATCACCAACGGAGGGTCACACAATGCACAATCAGAGCGACTCAGTCACCCAACTGGTCTCTGAGGCCACTTTGTCAAAACAAGGGAAATCGTGTGTAACTGTTCAAATGTGGTACGACACATTGCGTGAATCTCCCCCATTTGGAATTCTCTTCCTTACGGTAACCTAACCCCCCGCCTTGGTTATAATTCAAAAAGGGATTCCCTTAATAGCTCCATATATTTGGTGCGTTATATATCCATTTGTGAGTTTTGTTAAGTTTGCACATAACAAAGTACCGACTGCTGACTGCCTGCCACTTCGACAGCGACTTGTTAGTGAACTCTGCACCTGCAGTTGCCCTTGTACCCCTTAGAACTTCAGTCATACCAGTTGGTAAATTGTGAGATTTAATTTCATTCTGCTCATGGGCATGGATATAACTTGTAGCTTTGAGCCTTTAATGATAATTTCAGCCATATAATTATATTCATGTTTTTTCAGCTTATATCTCCTTGTTAAATTGGTCTCTTTGTTAAATTGTAATATCACGCAACAGACTGTCACTCATCGAGGCTATTAGAATGTCCTTTCATGTCTTGTCAGTCTGTGTAACTTAGAGTGACCCTTAATGTCTCAGTGCATGTCAAGAATTATGATTCCAATCATCACCTCAGCTCCCTTTTAAACACTTTAATGGTGGCAAGATTAAGTAGATGTCCTTTATTTATTACAGTGAATAATCTTTCACATTTTTTGTGGATGTGAAATCAATATGCAAGAAAAAAGTCATATAGGCTGTACGTATTCTTCAAGGTTAGTGTTGACATTGGTGCACACTTCTGATTTCCAGACAGTCTCAGCTGTGAATCAGCAAAACCCACACTGGTTTTGACACAATAACATTCAACTTTGATGGGAGCTGTAAGATAATTTTAAAATGGTGCAGATTTGTTAGTACTATGTCATACTGCAGCTATGTGCTCCCCTTTATAGGGGAGTTGTTATTAAGGAGCGACACATCTCCTAGAGCGTGGACTGTGGTCTCGATGTGGGTGTTCCACTTGTTTCATGGGGTAACGGGGTAAGCAAATCCAGTCCTGAAGGGACGCTGTCCTGCATGTCTTAGTTGTTTCCCTCCTTCAGCACCTCTGATTCAGATGAATGGATCATTAACAGACTTGTGCAGACCTTGATGAGAAGCTGATGGTGATTCATTTATTTTAATCAGGTGTGTTGTAGCAGAGAAAGATCTAAAGACATGCTGGACAGCGGCCCTCGAGGACTGGATTTGCTCACCCCTCAATGAACTTAAGCCTGCAAATGGAATGCGTCTTATGTTCTCAGTGCAGTTAAAACTGCCCTTAACATTGTTTTGTTTTAGTTTCCCTTCTATGACCACAAAGGTGTGCTGTAGTATACAAAGTCAATTTCATGAGAACAACAGGAGGCCACTTTCTGACCAGACACGAGGACGAGGCGGCTCGTGCAAACCCGTCTCTGCACCATTATGGACAAACTATCAACTTATGCTTGAAACTGTTAGGAACAATTTTTTTTTCAACTGCTTTTCAGTTCCCAGTTATGAAAATTAGTCTGGAAACCCATGTAATTTTATTTTTCTAAGGGGTGTTATAACAGCAGGTGCACACCAAAATTACTCTGGATGCAAATTGTTAACGCTACAATGGGTGTACTCACTTTTGATTCTACCCCCAAATATAATGGTTTTGATAATGTCATAAATGTAGACAAACTTCAAACTGCAAATACAAGCAACATTATCTCTCTTGAAACTGGTGCTTTCACAGATTTCAGCAGCTGTATTGCGAGTAAATTCTTCCAAAAACACAGCTAATTAAATGAAACTTGTAATTCACTGCTTTTTAAATGATTTAGATGTTAGATTTTTTTTTTTCCAAAACTGGAATACAGTTTATTTTGCCTTCAGAAATATTTTATGTTCTTTAAATGAAAGATTAATACACATACTTTTGGGAGAAGAGGTCTCTGTAAGGACTGCCGTGCTGTAAGGCCATGCCATAGCCTCTGGTGTTCATGCTGTTTCCCGCTATAGTCAGCGTGCATTCATCATCTGTCAGAGCAGCGTACTCCACCACTGCCATGTCCCACAGGAAGGCGTACGACTCTCGCTTCACCTGGAAACAGTTACAGCATCCAAAGAGAAGCAGAAACAGATGAGAGTTACGTAGAAAATATTTTTTTTAATTCAGCTCAATGCTACTTTACTCCTCCACCAAACAAAATTAATAAAAGCAGAGAAGAGGAGAAGGAAGAAGAAATTCCTTATTTTTTTCAGCATCATCAGGAACTCCGCTGTCATTTTAAATATGATGTTATTTTATTTTAATTTCTAACTTTTGAATCTGTGATGAGGTAGCACAAGATTTTTATTTTTTATCCCCCACAGGGATAAAGCAATCAGACCAGTGGATTTAAATATTTGCAGAAAAATTATTTTGCCCACGCAGAGTCGATCACATCATTATATTTCTTTACGAAGATCACAATAATGGCTTAAGACTTTGCTATTCCTTGGCTTATATACCCTGAAGGACAAATACAGCAGAATGTATGGATAACCACAGATTTGAATTTTAAATTATGGGTTTTTCTTCACATGTTCAATAGGGCTAAAAATGAAGCTGTCATTCACACAGACTTTAAAATTACCTGCGGTGGAAGCAGTCATATAAAACCGACAATGCAGTCAGAATGTCAAACGTGCAGGAATTTGTTAGCTATAAAAAGCAAAGTCCCCCTGCTCATTATCGTAAAAATTAAATCTTGCATATGCCTAACAGTTTCTAAAAGGTAATTATTACAAATTCTGAGGTTACAAATATCAAACGTCTCTTTTGACAGATGATAGTTCTCATGAAAAAAAACAACTTTTTTCACCTGCATATTTCTTGTAGAAAAATGCAGCTAATGCAGACATATTGTATGTTTAGGTCCTCTTAATATGAGATTTAAAGTTCAGATATTAGCCTAATATATGGTTCTAATTCTTTGGAAGTTATTTTGTCTACATTATGTATGGTACTTTTAGAGATGATAATTTCATTGGATGCTATTTAAAAACTGACTCACCTTGCATGTCTGCGTTTTTTTGGCCAAACTGGGCTTTTCACAAATATTTTCATTTGCAGGAGGAGATGGCACAACATTAGATGTTTGGTAAGGTCTTGAAAGTGCCAAACTGGAGGGTTTTGTACATCCTTTTCTTAATGCAGAAACAAATACGTGAAACAAACACTTACTTTCTTGATGCCTTCTGATGGGCTGGAAACAGAGTTCTCAAAACCGTTGTTTTTGTTGATGATCTTCCAGAGCTCTGCAAATGTGCTGTCCTGCTCAAGAGGATTTGTGCCTTTGGTGTGGAAATACTCATATACAGCTGAGTCCCTCACTGTCCCATACACCACGTCTGCCTGTTTGGACAGGTCCTGGAATGATCTTGAATAGAAGGAGGGGAAAAAAATTAATCTTTCTTTCAAAAAAAAAACAAAAAAACGTATATGGAAAACTGTATTCATGACTGTCAGTTATTTCCTAATTAAAAACGTAAGGCTAATTTTCTTAGATTTATAAATCAAATCAGTGAACATTTTACAGCACTGAATCCAGTGTTCAGTCCTGATCTGATCCTCAGGGCCCTTTCTCATGCTCCAGTGCACCTGATTCAGATGACTGGATCAATGAATGACCATCACCATGAGCTTCTCAGGTCCACACAAGTCTGTCAATGACCCCCCCCAATGTGTGCCAGGTGTGTTAGAACAGGTAGACGTCGCAAACATAAAGGACAGAGGGTTCTGGGCACCAGGACTGAAGAGTGCTGCCTTTATCTATGGAATTTCCCACTATTTTCAATTCATTTAACTGCCTCCTGTTTCACTTTCATCAGACTGAAAAATTACCTCCTCCCACGCTGATGCACACAGGAGCAAATCACCAATCAGCATGCTCTTTATCAACGAAATTAGCTGCACCTGTAGTGTGCGGCATGCTGCTTCCAATGCTAATAGTCTAACGACTACTTTCCCGAGCACCACGAGTCCAGCCTCATATGCAGTAATCATGAAAAGCTGGAGGAGCTGGATTCCTGACTGATTATTATTACCAGAGACTGGCCATTAACTGAGAGGAATCTGAACCAAACATGTCCTTTTATTTGTACTTGGAATCTATCTTTTTCTTTTTTTTTTTTTAGACTGAAAAGATAATCATGAAGATACTGCGTAGTCTACATGAATGCTCCTCGGAGCTGTTTGTCTGAAAATATGTCTCTGTACAGTATCATTTGTTAAATGCTAATCCCCCTGTAAAAACGAGCTTGAATGGCTGTCTGTCAAGACATTACTTAATTCCTTGGTTGGCGTTTTGAAAAATAAATTTGACATTCATCCCTCTGCTTTTGCAAGATTCCCTTAGAAAACCAATTTAACAAGAAAGCCCCAAAACATTATTATATATTAGACTGTCTTCTCCCTTTTCTCTAAGCATTGTTACAAGCGTATGCCGTCAGATTAGCTTATTTTATTGCAGTGCTTATAGTGACCTACAGATGTTCAGTAAATTACAATAGATATTTAGATGCACAATTTGGAATGAATACATAAAGAAAGACCTTTAATTTTAACAGTTAAAAAAGACAAAAAGAAAAAGTCTTTGAATATATTACAATGTATGAAACTAAATGTAGAATTGATGATAATGGGCGTGATCTGAATTCACCACTTAAGCTACATCGTCTGCCAGCCTGATCTATGGTCATAAACTTTTAGTATTGAAAGGTATTAGGCAAAATGAACCCTTTCTCAGGGCTAACTGGGAAGGCTAGCCAACCCTTAGGGATAAGCTGAGTCATCCAGAAAGGAGCTTTGACTTTAGACAGTGGTCTGTAGCATCAATTCAGAGCGAACTGTGAATCAGAAACCCAGATTTGAGAATCAAAATCAAAACTCTGTGAACCAAAACCCAGAATCTGTAACCATCTCAGTTTCCAAATCATCCTTTGGATGGTGGAAAAGGTATGCTGAAATAAATGTAAAATTAGCAGCATGTGCTATGGATAATACCCTTTTTTTTAACCATGAACACACACATTTATGGTGCTGGAGAAAGTAAAAGTAAGCGAACCCTTTTGCTGGTTATTCTATAACGTTCATGAGGAATGTTTGACCATTCCTGTTGCTGCTTCGACTTAAACACGTCTGTAGGAGTTCTGAAAAAGAAAATCCACATTTTGCAAGGGCTCAGTCAGAGCCCAGAGCATTCACACCAGAAGTAATTCTGTGCTGGATTCGCTTTGATTCGAAGGGTCATCGTTGTCTTGAATTGTACAACTTCTATTAAATTTCAGCTGGCAGACAGCCACCCTGGCATTCTTCTGGAGGATGTTTTGGTTAACATGGGAATTCACTTTGCCCTCGATGACAGCAAGTTGTCCAAGGCCCTGAGGCAAGGGAGCCCTGGACATGATGCCCACTGGCTGGGATGTTGGTGAGTCCTTTTGGCTGGGTGCCCACATCTGGAAACAGTCGCCACAGAACTAAAATGTCTCTGTTTACATAAAGTTTGTTTGTGGACAAATAAATACTTTAAGCTAACTTTTTATTCCTTTATAACACTATACAGATCAGTTCCACTTGATCAAATGTGTTCAGAGATCATATTTTTGTGTGGGAGCTGATTTGTCTTATGAACAGAAAACTTTAAAATATCATCAAACTAACTCTAAACCACTTTCACATTCATTTCATTAATTCTGCTCCAGGTGTGCAAACTTCTGGCTGTATTTAGCTTTTGTCTAAGTAATTAGTGTCGAGGTTCACTGACTTCTTCCACCAGCACTGCAAATGTTTAACGAGTGTGGACAAGATTATTAATGCAGAAAATGCAGTTAATTTCATGGGTTCATATGTTGTACGTTTTTTTTCTTGCCATCCCATCTCTGCTGGTTTGCAAATGCCTTGGTGTCCCTCCAGCAGAGCTGGAGGAGGTAGCTGTGGACAGCGAGGTCTGGGGATCTGCTCAAGCTGTTTCACCCATGATTTAGACATGCATAAGCAGTTAAAAAAAGAAAAGAAAAAGATAAATGGATCTAATTTATGATCTATACACAGATTAAGTGCATGTCTTTTCATTATATTTAATAGCTATTTAATGTTTGAAAGATTTGCCATATGTTGTTCTCCCATTCTTATGCTGTAATGCAGTGCTAGGGACACGCATCTAAAAGATTCCTCTCAGTATTGTGTGTGTGTGATCTGTGTGTGTCATCAATTGGTGTCAAAAATCAATGGATGTAGCCAGATGCCAGTTATTAAGCTAATCTGGACAACTCTTTCATAGCCACTGAGGAGAAGAAAATAAGTTTATTCATTACATCAGAGCATGGGAGGAATACTTTTTTCAGATGTACAAGTTATATTTCTGAGTTTAGAAATAAAGAGAATTAAAATGGTATTTATTATTAATGCACATTGCTGTATTAACCACCAACAATACCTGGAAAGGCAGAGATATAGAAATTCATGATCTTTTGGGGTTTTTTTATACAATGACCCCAGACACACACCACCCACCAGGAACTGTCCAGTACAGTCAGTCCCTGTCCTGGTAGAGGGCCGAGAGAATTAGTGCAGTCACAGGGCCCAGCAACACCGCTTGTGCCGCACCCACCCACGATGGCCAGAGCAGCACCACGTAGGACCACCACCCCACCACCCGCAGCCACTACCCAGCCGAGGGCAAGACGGGACAAAATGCACCCAAACAAAGGCTGCGTCCAGAGTCCAGACCCCGCAGATGCGTCCCACCAGCCCCACATGCAAATCTCTCCCTGAGACTTTAGATTTCACTGGTGAGAAAAAAGAAAAAATTACTACCAGTGGAGATTGTATAAAGCAGAGGAAGGCACAGCCACACTTGGTCAGAAATGTTTGCAAAATCATATTTTCATCCTGGGCCTGAAATGGCTTGATTTTACTCATTTTCTGTATCTGTCCAGAATTCTCCTCAACAGTGGGAGGAAAAATAAAATCAGCGCACAGCATCCACACTGGAGACGTCCAACTCTGCCAAGCCAACAATACACCATCTTTCCCAGAACATTAAGAAAGGCAGCAGTCGTTTGGAGGCAGCAGCTGTATTTGCACCATCAGTACAAGAACAGATGGCACAGACAATCTGCACTCAAAGTACGATTGTATTCTGTCTAACCTTTATATGAGTCTTTGAAAGTGATGCAAGGGAAGCAAGGTCTTCCGCTCTAAAGAAAACGTCTCCCATATTTATCAGTTGAAAAAAGCTTTCATAAAAGTTTTGCAACTTGCAAATTTTCCCAAAAAAGAGAGAGGAAAATTTCATATAATCTAAAAGTAGTTGTTTTAAGCAGGTTTTGAGTTGTAGGCGTTCAGAGATGTGATAAATGACTCACTTTTTTTGACTGGATGTTGGACAGATGTGAGAACTGACCTGCTGAACCTTAAGGCCCCCAACTAGGCGACCTTTTTCATTTGTGCTTTGTGACATTTTCTTTACTCTTAACCGGCAACACAAACACTGCACCAAAAGTGTACAGTATCAGTGTATGTAAGTACTGAACTTTGTTTGAACAAACTGAACTTGTGGTTGCAGAGATCATCACAAACATTGATCAATCAATCAATCAATCAAACTTTATTTATAAAGCGCTTTTCATACAGTTGTAACAAAGTGCTTTACATAATAAA
>JBAMYA010000007.1:7340058-7350453 GCA_037176975.1 Arrhamphus sclerolepis | reverse complement strand
ACCAGACTTCCAAGTCTGTTTAATAAAATGTGGTGATCTACTGTATCAAAGGCAGCGCTTAGATCCAGTAGAACCAGATCCAGTAGAACCATCCAGTTTACATTCCTGCAGTCATTACTGGTGAGAACACCAAGTGAAGTATGCTTTTTTTTAGTTTGTTTTTTACAATATAAAAATTTGTCACCATGTTCCTTGAACTAACTCCCAAGTGCACTAATTTGCGGTCAGCTTCTGTCCCTTAACTCGTTGCACCAAATGCACCACACACGCATAAAAAAAGTCCTTATAATTGCCATTTCAGACATAAATACACACACGCAGACCAAGTGTTTAGCATTCACCCTGTGTACTCACATGTCCCCATGTGGATTTTTGGTTCAACAGGAGACGGAACCAATGAAATCAAAGGCCTTGCTGCTCATTCTTTGGGGAGAGACATCAAGCCAAATTGGATTCACTGACAAATAACATTTACTCTGAGGACAAGCTAGTTTTTAGGCAGCAGGTCAAAAATTCAAGAGAAACACAGTACTGAGTGGAGCTAATGAGAGATGCTCACAGATTAACCTGGAACTTGTCACTGCAGTTAAAATATTGAAACTGATACGATCTCAAGAGGCCACACACTCCACACATTTCACAACTTACAATAAGTTTCATACTTAACTGAAAATCATTTGACTGAATTTTACACTATATGATGTTGAGTAGACACGTGTTGTTTTTTTTACCGGACTGTATTGTCCATCCGTGACACAGTGAGGTAGGCGGCCAGGTTTGCTGTGTAGGATGAACACACGATGAGGGTGAAAAGCCACCAGCTGCCCATGACGATTCGCAGAGCTACCGATCCAAGGATAGAGTCGCTGCCTGTAGGGATGCAGACAGCAAATCAATCTTAGAAGCTACGCAAATCAGAACTTCACTCATCATTTGAGCATCACATCAGGCCATAAGGCAGGATTACCCTCACTGCTTATTTTCTTAATTACTTAATTGCATTTGTGACTGCTGCCATTTCACAGGAAAAGATGTCTCATTCAGCTGTCAGTTCAGAATCAAAATGAATTTAGCTTACTTCCCTATTAGAAAGAATTAAAAAACAAAAATGTCCATAGTGGAAAAAATGGACATCTAGTGTTTTCAGCGGTTGAAATATCTGTAATATATCACACCCTAATGAATTAATTCAGCATATTTATTGGTCATTTTTCTATTAACTGGCTAATTTCTTTTCTATATAGGATAGTGCACATATCTAATGTTTAATTTAGTTAAGAAAATATCGAGGACAAAATGTTCCATGCAAGAAACACAGAGAGGTGAGGAAAAATTATAATGCTATGAATAAAATAAAATTAAAAATTAAAAAAAAAAAATCATGATTTTACGTTTATTGTCATAGTCTTATGGGCAGTTTCATTATTTTATTTTGGTGTTATATTGAAAACGCAGGAAAAAAAGGGCTGTATCTTATTATACATGGTGGATTAATTCCTGTTATTGGCACACTCATTTCATGTCATAAGCATATTTGCATGTTAACACTGAAACAGTCGGCTCTATGCATGATGATGATTGTGAGTTATTTTTGACATTTGTGTATTCAAACCAGTTACCCTGCATCTGCATTGTTAAGTGCATGCTGTGTATTTCTGTGCTGCGCTGCTCATTAAATTTACATTGAAATACCATTCAGCTGTCCACAGAATTATCAAAAATTTTAGTAATTTTGTAGACAAAGGAGAATGAAAGAAACGGCAGTTCAAATAAAGAAGAGAAAAGCTCCATAAACGTAATCTGAAAGATTCAAGAGTATGTGATGAAAACCTATTTGTCTCAAAGTGTCACAATCAGCACAGCTGCAACCTGAGGACAGTCTGGAGGGGGAAAAAAAATGAAGGTCTTGTCAGATGCATAACACTCTGGCATCAGTCATTTTTATTACAAATGCCTTTGACTGATTTGTTAAGGTCATTGAATGTGAAATGTGCATTTTGAAACTTTACCAGATCTAACTACTGCAATATTCCACTATGTTGCATCTTTTCATCGCTGAGGCAAATTAATTAACCCCTTCAATTATAATGAAAAGGTCTGACTATTTCTGACTTTTGCTTGACCTTTTTATGAGGAAAAAAAAAGAAGAGTCCCTGTATTAAATGGGAAAAAAGGGGGACTGATGAAAGTCACTGTGTCTGAGGGTGGACCTTTAATTATTTATAATCCATGCCATTAGCAACACCTGGCTGCTAGCTGCTCTCTGAATCCCTGTAGAGGGCTGCACTTATAAGTGACTTTGCGTCATGTGTTGTTGTTCATCTGACATTTTATTAACCAAATACATGAAACCTTGCAACGGTGTTACCCACCCTGTTGCACAAAGGCGCCGTAGACAATCCAGATAGCGTTCTGCAGAGAAGTGGAGGCAGAAGGCTGCGGAGGACCTCCTGTACTGTTGTGACAGCGCACAGCCTGGATGCGCCTCAGGAGGAAGATCATGATGCCCACCACAGGGATGGCTGCAGCAATGCATGCCCACACAGCAAGGTCAAATGGTGCCAGCAGAGAGAAAATGTTGATCTTTTCCTCCGATTTACGCATCAGGATTCCCACAGAGTAGTCCAGGTAGCGCTTGCTGAAGTCGATCACACTCTCGCGCTCTGGCGTGATGGTAATAGCTGAGATGGCCAGGTCAGCTCTCTGGGAATCAAAGAACACCATCAGCACTTTTTCACAAGAAAACATTAACACTGTTGAATATGTTGACCAAATCTTGTTTTAAAAATGCAACAAACGTTAGAAACTTTGAGCACCTTCTTGTCGACAACAGCCTTTCATGACTGTTCAACATAACTTCCTGTATCAAACTATTATTGTAAATTAACAGGGTAATCCACTGTAACGCTCGTCATTACCTTGGTGTTTCACTCTGAAAACATGGCCATCAATCAACAGATATATGGTTTGACTGAGCCGTTTCAATCTAGCCATTTATTTTTCCATCCATTTCTGTTTTACATCACAATGTTTTGTCAATGTTTAGTGAAAATTCAAACGTTAACACAGAAATCATGAAGAACAAAAACATGACACTTAATATCTATGGAAATAAAGAAACCAATTCTAAACAATATGCTCATCTGATTAAAAACAAAATAAAGGACGGACATTGATAGATTCAGGTTGTGTCCCTTTCTTTTTCCTTTTTGTAAAAAGCACTAACCTTGGCAATTAGTTCCCCGATCATGCCATTCCAGGATCCATTAGGGAGTGCTGAGCCATACTTTCCATCACTGACTTGGTAGATGTCGTACTTGAAACCCAGAATCTTTGCAAGAGCATCCAGGACATCAATCGAGAAACCCTTATATCTTTTGGGTTGACCCAGAATGTTTTCTGCCACCATCACAAAAGGCTCTTCCTGTTTGAATTAAAATTGCAAATGGATTAAAAAAGTGGTTTCAGATAATATGCTGCTCACAGACAGATAATACACACAAAAAATTTGCATCAAGAGAACATTATTTCTTGGGCGGAGATTTAGACTCAAACTTTAAAAAAGGGAACGCGCACATTCAATCACAGACACGTCATTTATCAAGATACACTAAAATGTCCCCTTGGCCAGACTGGCAACTGAAGCGAGGACACATTTAGTCAACTTAAAAACGGTGAGGCGACACCTTCATGAAGAACTCCCATGCGATCCGCATTAAACTTCATCTTAATAAAATAGTTCCCTTTGCAATTGTTGACCCATAACACATGGTGCCACGGCAACTGCTACGGTTCATCACTGTGTGAATTATCATTTTAAATTTATAGCTTCCACCCATGATTCCTCTTTATGGGCTGAAAGTGTCAGGACAGAATTAAAGGGGTGGAGGCTAGGGAAAAATGGGGGAGAGTGACATGGATGAAGAAGGGTGTTAGAGTGTGCAGGGGCAAATGATTTGATTAAGTGACACTGCCAGCAGAGAGCTGAGCAGAACTTATGTGAATAAATATGGTGCAGGTAAATTATCTGTGAAGAAGAGGAAAAATGGGGAGAGGAGGATGGAAGTTACTGAGGTGGAGGACGACGGCTGGCTGGAATATGCCTGTTTACAATAACGTGTGTGTGTGTGTGTAGGTCTCACACAATGATCATCTTTATATTTGAAAAAAGGCAAACATCAAAACTTTCCCATACAGTACTGATAATTTTCTAATTCTAAAGCTTAAAATGCGAGAATAGTTGTTGTCTAGCCGTCATCTGAAAGAACTGAAAAGCATCATTTGTCATATTTGGCCTAGAAATAGAAACTTTTCATGCCTTCCTTTTGAATTTCATTATGAACTGAATTGGTAATAGTTTCTTTGCATCTCGATGCAGACATTAACCATTTTGCATCCGTACAAAATGATGGAATGCAAATATATCAATGAAGTCCATCCATTGGTTTGAACAGTAAGAGTGTATAATCCAACTTGAACACAGAATTAATGTTAATGATGGGTGATGGGGCAGATGAATACAGGGATGGTGGTATTAAAAAACAAAACAAAAAAACTGCTAGTTGTTTTAACCCTAACCCAACATCTCCAGTGTCAATAATCACAACCAGCCAACTAATCAACAAAGATTCAATATGGCGACTGACATGAAGAACTGCCACTGACCCTTTGGCAGCTGTGTCTGCTACAGACCAGTTTGGTTGTAGTCAGCTCCAGTTTCCACCTGCTGTTGACGACTGTGGGGCTGCAGTAATAAGCTTTGTACTAGTTTAGTCAAATAAAAACCCAGACAAAGGACTTGGTGGATAGAGCAGTGGAGATTCTGTTAGTCATGTAATTCTTGGACTCCTCTGTCAACTGACTCATAGTAAATGATGCAGCTTTTTATAATCAAATAGTTCCTTTTCTTTCTTTATTTTTAGTACAGTAATTAAAATGCTGATCAGGATTTATCATATATTTTGTATCAAGATGACTTAATAGTGCTTCTTAGTAATTTGAGGATACGATACACTGAGATGCACCTAAACGATAACTGGTGAATCTTTTTTTCATTATTATTTGTGAAGGACATAACTGGTGAATCTGAATTCAGTCATCATATATCACAATGAGGAGAATGAGAATTAACAATGAAGCAATATATAGTGTCAGTCCCTCGTTATTAGGGCATTACTGTGTTGAATTTTAAAATGAAGTGCGATAATTTCACTACATAAATACTGAGTTCAGATTCATAGTACAAAAGTCATTTGTTTTCACAAACCACTTTTATAGATTTAAGAGTACCCAAGTCACTCCAAAAAAAGAAAGAAATCGCTCTAATCTGATATTGTATTTCAAAATTTAAGATCTATAAAATCTCAAATAATTCCTTTATTCCTCCTATATTTCTTCTTGTGTTAAAAGTGAATTTATTGTTTTCTCAGACCACTTTCATATCAGATTAAGTGTACACGTTCCCAGAGTCGACTCATAAAATATCAGACCAATCCAAAGTTGTATTTCAACATTAAAGCCCCATTAGATTTACTTTATTGGCCATATCCTCTAGATATTCATGTTCATACTGAAAGGAAACCCACAGACCACTTTTACTTCAAGGCATGGCATTGCATTTTGAAATGAAAAGCCTATAAAACATCATGTATGAGCTGTATGAACTATATTTTTCCCCTCACAGAAGGCCTAGATCACTGTTATGTTAAGACACATATTTTAGATATATATTATACAGCACGTACATTTGGAAATTCTGTCAAACTGATGATAAAACCTGTTAATACATTCCAGCCGTGCAATGGCTGGAATGTATGTACTTTGAACTGAATTACAATGCATTTTTAATCAATATTCCTAGTGAAATGAAAATCAATTGAATTTAATTAGGAATAAAAGAATCAGAATTACAATTTGTCATCTGGTTCCTTAAGATTCACAGACCTACGGGATTTAATGGCATATATTTCCTGTAAAGTTAACACTTAAACAGTATTTAGTGTTTGATTTTTTTATTGAGAAACCTGTGGGTAAAAACTGCAAACTAATACATGCTCTGTTTTGCTCATAATTGCCTTCTTGGGTCAAAGTGTTAATCGATTCAGGGTAACAAGTCACAACTCACCAGCAATGTGACAATCTTGAGTGTCACTCCCTGCATACTGCTCTCAATCCGATTCTCCTTCAGGCTACCGTTCAAACCACGAGTGGAGTCCCAAGATGCCAGCTAGAAGGAAGAAAACAAATCAGGTAGATGAGCAGGAAAAGAATCAAATTGGAAAATACAAGTATTCTCTAAAGGTAAAAGATGCTCAGCTCCTCACCGATAAATCTATCACAAGTGTAATCAAGTATGAAACGTGTGCACGATCAGATGAGAGAGTTTCAGCAAAAATAATCTCTCCATCTACCATCAGTAGACTGTTTGTAATGATAATCGGCAGCAAGTCTGAGCTGTTGACCAAGACAAAATGACTGGGCTCTTACTTTATTATTAGTATTCCCAGTTCAGCTAAATACCAAAATGTATTGAGACACTTTGTTAGCAGTCTGCACCATAACTCAGCAGTGACGGCAGAAGAGTGTTCAAGCATTCAATAATTACAAGTTTCAGCTCACCATGTGACATTGTCACTTAAAACACAGAGTGATAAGCAGTGGGTATTACTTTAAGCTTGTTTCTTGAATCTAAAAAGGCCCTGAGTTTTATCATTCTCATTCCACATGGTCAACCTCTAGAGCTGTGTCTCAGGTTGTGTTGTTGGTGTTTGTTAAATAGTTAATCAGTGCCGCTAGCTGAACGGGAATTCTCGAGTATATGACACATCATTTGAAATGTCCTCTTATTTGAGCTGACAGAACAAGACTTTTGGCCTGAGGTCAAAGTACAGGCCTTTGTGTTGTATAGTATAGAAACATAAAAATTAAAAATTAAAAAAAAAAACATCAATTCAAAAAAAGTTGGGACGCTGTATTAAAATGTAAATACATATAGAATCCAATGAATCTCATGAACCCATATTTTATTCCCAACAGAACATAAAGAACATATCAGATGTTTGAACTGACATTTTACCATTTTAGGGAAAATTTTGACTCATTTTGACTTTTATGGCAGCAACACATCTGAAAAACGTTGGAGCAGGGGCAACAAAAGGAATCCACAAATGCAAGTTAAAGCTGTGTTACATAAATAAGAAGTCACATGTGATCATGATCCTAGAAACACCGTCGTCTTCTCTCGGCCAACAATGGTCTAAAATGGTTTGAGGCAAAAATGGAAAACTGTTCTGTGGTCTGATGAATCAAAATTTTAAATTAGTCTGCAGGACATAGCTTTCCAAAAATAAAGAGTAGACAGACTATCCAGCTTTTTTTTTTTTTGTATCAGAGGACAGTTCAAAAGCTTGCATCTCTTATGATATGAGGTTGCATTAGTGCCTACGGTGTGGGCAGCTTGCACATCTGGAAAGACACCATCAATGCTGAAGAGTACATAGACGTTTCAGAGAAACATATGCTTCCATCCAGACATCTCTTTCAGGGAGGCCTTCCATACTTCAGCAAGACGATGCTAAATCACAAACTGCATCCATCACAACAGCATGGCTTCACGGTAGAAGAGTCCCGGTGCTGAACTGAACTGCCTGCAGGCCAGACCTTCCATTAAACAACATTTGGTGAATTTTATATATATATATATATATATATATATATATATATATATGCCAACAAAGGCTCAGGACTGTTGAGCAGCTAAAATCCTCCATCAGACAAAGATGGGACAACATTCCTCCCCTAAAACAAAAGCACCTGTGTTGGAGTTTGATAAAGATATTAGCTTGGTGTTTATAGTCACACTATCTGGTATTCTGCTTCTGTCTCGAGCCAAAATCGATGAAAAAGTAAAGTGAACAAGTATATCTTTGTCGCTGACACCATTTGCACAAATAGTCTTGAAATTACAAACAACTATACAACAGGGAAAACAATTACTACCGATACAAAAGGCAGCAACAAAGGTATCTGAGTGTGAATGAGATAGACGTGTGTGAGGCAATCATGTTGGCAAAAAAAAACAAAACGGAAAACTTCATTATCAGTTATTATCTGTTCGTTCTTCAAAACACATCTGCAGAGTCTTAGTACAATTAATTGCTATGCATAGCTTCACTGAAAACTGATTAACGAAGTGAAATGATAAAGCGGGTCCTGCTTACAACCCACCTGCTTGTGTGGGTAGATGTAAATAGTTTTCTCCTTTAAAGGATGTCACTCAGGAAATACGCCTCATGCTTATCTAAGTGCCGAGCCTTCGTAACATTTGTGCAATGTTAATTTTACATTTAGTTGTCTGTACCACATCACAGTGCTGTAGAGATAAATGTTTTTGGTGTAAAAATTAAAACAAGTGTTAATGTGACAGCAGATGTTGAGCAACAGTTTTATTTGCAGTCCTTTACTGATAAATTGAGTTACTGTAATAATGTCAACTTATTTATCTCTTTTGTTTCTGTCAGACAACCGTCAGCCCTGTCACTATTCTACTGGTGCTTAAAGTTTGCCTTCGAGGCTCCATCTGCATCACTTCCCACATTTAGACACCAGGTGTCTAAGCGTCCACCTCCATCAAGAGTCAGGTGTTACAGGTGGATGTTGGTGGGATTGCTTGGGTAGGTTAGGGCACTGTTTGCTCCTTAAGCTGACAAATGAACTACAGGGTGTAAATGGAATAGACCATGTTTAGGGGATGCAAGCAAAATGTTGCTTCAGAGTCTGCCAGACCCATTTCATGTACACCTCTGCTTAATATGATGTTGGTCCTGTGGATTCTGGCAAACAGCTCTTACAGCTGTAGCACTGACCTAAAAATAGACATCTGACAGTGCAATGTTCCATCTGGCACTAAGAACTGTGAGCTGCAAGGTGAAGTTGCAGTGGATCAGACCGGTTCCAGTTTGCTTGTTCGTGATTTGTCCCTTGGACTGTTGCCAGTGAATACTCATCCAGCTGATCAGTAGCCTTTCCATGTCTGAAATGCTCCGGCCTTAACATTTTTTTTTTTCCTCCATTAGATAACAAGTGTTCATAATATCTCAGCTCATCTGTGTGCGTAACTGGGCTGTGTGTTTGTCTCTTGGTGTGCACTGGGGCAAAATGTCAGTCTGCGTTGCCAGCCTCACAGGGGGCTATTTTCTCCATGAGCAGCTTTGTCCTCTGTGAAAAACACTGAGCAATCTCTGCCGAAGAACATTACAGAGGAACACTTCTACTTCACAGAGCTCTGCACACGAGCACGCCACCGGGAAGGTCACAAACACTAAATAAAACAAAACCTCACCACCTGCATTTAAGTGAATAACTCATTGATGATCACAATGGTCTTTTGATAGCAACTTTAAATGTTTCACCCTTGAATTATTATTTTTTTTTTAAACTCTGTCACCTCATGTAGTTGCACAAATATGTGTATCCATCAGTCACAGTGAAACATGCAACATGCTTGATTCTGAGAGACGTCTTATGTGCTTAACACTACAGAAAAACAGGAACGGTTGAATATGCTGAATATAATTTATATTTACCAACACTGCAGACAGAGTGGTAAAACATAAAAAAAAAGAAAACAGTAGCAACACAAACGTGCAGTGAAATGAACTTTTGAGTTCAAACACCTGCCGCAAGACTTTGATGATAAAAACAAAGTTAACCAAAGAGAAAAAAAGGCTTTCCACCACAGATGAATTTTTAATCAAGGCGATGTTGAGTGTTTTTTTTTTTTTATCCTTTAAGGTTGTTCGATGTCTCATTTTTAAATTGAAGCATTTACTTGAGTTACATTTTAGATCCACACTGTGAGTTCCTTCATCCACTATAAAAACACAGTGGAGAAGGTTGCACTTGCACGATTTTGAGTACAGTTGTGCCATCTAAGAAGTCACAACATTGACAGGGCTGCTATTTAGCAAACGGTAAGGATACTCGACACCTTAATTATCTTTAATGGGGCAGAGAGAATTCCAACAAGCATCTGAAAACAACAAAAGGGACAGAAGTCAAATGGCTCGTTTTTATGGTGCCACAACTATCCCAATGACATAATCCACTAAAAATCTTACAAAACTCTCCCAGTTCCATTTTATGGCCCCATTGAAAGAGCATCATTATAGAAATGGCAGTACACTTTGAGCTACTTGCAGCTATTATGCTTCCCTTTTTTTTCTTGCTAATTCAAAGCATCAAGCGCTTACATATCGACAAGGTCTTTATGTTAGCACGCATCTTATTGAACCTAACTCCTTTGTCTGACACTCTGCAACATGGCGGTGTGCACCAGTGAATGTATCTGTGTTTAACATATCACAATGTACAGTAACTGCCTTCCTTATTTACTGT
>JBAMYA010000007.1:7297912-7314038 GCA_037176975.1 Arrhamphus sclerolepis | reverse complement strand
ACATTTCTCTCTCTCTCTACATATATATATATATACATATATATATATATATATATATATATATATATATTATAATGTATATTCTGCCTGATGTGTCATCATGCACACCATTTTTCATTGTTCTCCTGATGGTGGAATCAGGGAACACTTCAACAGTAGTCACACTGTGAGAGGCCTTTAGTTTCTTAGAACTGATAAGTTCTTAGAAACCACAGTTCTTTGGTGCTCTTTGGGGACCTCATGGAACATTGCACTCTAGCAATGATCTTTGCTGGTTGGCAGCTCTCAGGAAGGATCAATAATTCTCTCCATTTACACAGAATGTCTTATTGTGGATTTGTGAAGTCAAAGTCTTTGGAGACAGTTTTGTCTCTTTTTAAACCTCATGAGTTCTCTTTATCTCATTTCATGAGGTCCTGGGAGATCTCGAAGAACTTCCATTGTTCATATTAGTACATACATGTGCAAGTTGTGGGTAAAATAAAAATTATGAATATGAATTTTTGTGTGCATATTTTGGACACTGACTATAAAATAGATGCAAAACTAAAATGGGATAAAGAAAATAAAGCAAGCAATTACAACAAAAGGAGTATGGTTTGAAGACACCTAAACCAGTTTTAATATTTATGTTCTTTCCACAAAGTTCTGTAATAGAGCATTTCCCCCAAAGCTTTGGGGACTGCAAAGCGTTGTATGCTATGCACCAGTATAGTATTTTTCGAGAGCTCTTTTTTCCAAGTGGTTGGCTTTGCAATTATCCAAAAACTCGTGCTATATTTTGAGTTTTCCACTTGGGAATTGGGCAATAATCCTGAGCCCACAGCCACAATTTCACAGAGACAGAACTTCCTAACAATATTGTACTGTTTTGGTATAATTGCACCTCATATTAGGCTGCAGGGAGACAAATGCACAGAGTGATAGTGCTGTTAATGTAGACCACCAAAGTAACTGTGATTCTCTTTTTTTACAAGAATACAAGACACTCAACTCTGTAAAGAAATTACTTGTACAAAAGTGAACTTCACACATTACAACTAGCAGGCCTTTAGGTTCTGATTCAAATATTCATCGCTTCAGCAGAAACAAAAACTGAAGAATAATGCGTTAGCAGCTCTGCGTTTTACTCCTGATACTTCTGTATAACTCCGGAGGCCGCCAGATAAATGAGGCAGGATTCACTGGTTGCCTTTTACAAAATGAACTATTCTCTCTCTCTCACTCTAGGAAATAAAAATCACCGTAGAGGTACGGTCTTTCAATAAGCTAACAAGGATTCATAATCACAAACATTCATCAAACGTTACTGTTCTCTGTCAGGACAGGAGTACGTTCTGGGAAACTGTAAAGTGGTGTGTGATATACACGTGACCGCAACAAACAGTCATGTTTGTTTGATGAGTTCAGTGAAGGACAAGTCAGTGTGAGACCAGACAGCAATTTACCACTTTAACCATCAGAAACATAATGTTCTAATTATTTATACTCTGAAGGCCATTCCCACATTTTAAGAAAATCCATTGGCATTTACCCGTGTGAGGGACTAAGCAATCACTTCAGAAACACCAATACTTTAATCCCCCAGCGTTACTTATGAAAAGGCAAATTATTTATGAGAAGCTCCTTAAGTTCAGTGTATGATTCATACGGATGCAAGGAAGAACAATACATCAAATAAAGAGCTTGCCAACTGCCCTGCTTACAATTTTAATACCAAAGTTTGAATATACAACCATTCTTCTTGATTATTTCACTTTCCCATGTAATGCAGTATGTACATGATGAGCTTGCTTTATTTAGATGTAACCGGGGTAAAGTGCTGCAGAGCTGCATGCATGGGCGGCCTCATCCTGAATATTTCACTCTCGCAGTTATTAAACAGTGTAGTCTCACACGCAGGAGGTACTTTTAATTGATCATGGGGAGCCGGGGAGCCATCTTTTATTTAAAAGCTGACACAGAACACGCACATCAAACAAGACAACAGGTGCTTGGCCCAATGTGCAGCATTCGTTTGTCATGAAAAGCAATTAGTGTTTTGTGAGTTTCTACATGGTACACTGGAAAAAACATTGTGTTTGCGATCTTAGCACCAGCCCATAGCAAAAGATGCAACAAAATAATTCTGACTCTAAATACATCTGTTGCCATTACTGAGGTCGATTATTGACTGAGATAAGTACTAGTATGTTACTAACAATTGTACATCGTTTAAAAAACATACAGACCTATTCTAGCTGTCTTGCAGAAAGATGACAAATCAGTGAATCATTCTCATTTTTCAGAACAAACGGTTATCTTTTATCTCTTTGACCAGCCACTCACTAATGGCCAGAACACGGGAACTGCAAATGAAAACTTGCTTCTTGTACCAACTGTAATGCATGTGTCATGCATTGTTCCTGCTATAAAACAATAAATGAAAACTAAGGAAAAAGATCATAGAGCAAAAATGGCCATGCAGAGATGGAAATAAACACAAAGAGAAATGAGGACACAGATGAAAATATGCAGTGCAATAATACAGCAGACCAAAGAAGATGAAGATACAGGGGTGGGAGCGGGGGTGGGGGGTGCAGGGGAGCAAGGGCAGAAAGATAAAGTGCCCACATAGAGAGAAAAAAAACCTGAAACCATTAAGATCCAGGAAAATACAAAGAGGGAAAGAAAGAATGCCCTGTAAAAGGGACAGAAGGGGAAAGGGAGACGAAAAGAGGAGAGGAGGGGAACAGAGGGCAGCGGAGGATGAGATGTAGGACAATGATAGATCATTTTGTGGCAGCTTCAATTTGTCATGCTGTTATTGGGAGGAAAATGGAATAGAGGAGCGGTAGCAAGGGTCAGAGGGAGAGGACAGGGGTCCAGAGGTGGGCATGTTAAGACACAAGGGAGCGATACCAACCAACTGTAAGTGTGATAAATCCACACGCACCATCACTTCTGGTCTTCAAATGGGTGACATGGCCGAAAACATTGTCTTTTTTTTGGCACATTATGAATAATTCCCTATTTCAATGACCTTTTATCTATCCACATGACATAAAAGACAAAAACACAAAACCACAATACTCAAAACTATAACATACATAAACATATCTGGACATGAAGCAAGAACATGATATTTAGTCCTCCTTAACAACTGTCTCATTTCAGGTTTCATGGGTCTGCTGATCCAGGAGATCTCTCATGGAGTGTAAAAATGACACCACACAACCAATAAAACACGGTTGCCTTCATTTGTATTCCAGGCTGGTGTAACTGAATCTTCTGCCTGGCTGCAAGCGTCTTCATTTGTTGTTGTTATAAAAACTGAGCAGTACTTTCTAAGCTTCTTAATAATACCTGGCCTCACTCATTAGCACAAAGGGATGGGGCGTGAGCAAAACTGGCAGTGATAGATCAAAGAAAGGAATAGAGGGTGAGAGAGGGAAGTCATGCACACATTTGGACATCCCTTTTGTGTGAACAACTGCAGACTATGCCATTTGTGCCAACATTATGCTGTCCCTGCACCAACACCATGCTCTCTGTGTCTGGTTAATGAGTCATGCTGGGATAAACACTCCCAGGTAATGGCCAGCTTTATTTGATCTGAAGCAGAGGGGAAGTCTGCATGCCAAGGCACAACTGTGATACACACTGGAATATTTTGTAATAATGAGAAAGAAAATCTACTGTCATTATTTTTGATAAGCTCTTAATTTGAGAGGTGACGACATGGTGGCAAGACTGGACTGAATTTGAAAACTACACTTCTAGACAGAAAAGGCACAAGATGTTGCTTTTAAAGCTGAGAAGATGCGAAAGTATTTTGCACTTTCTTCATAGCTTCATAAAAACCTTTGGTGCTGTTGACAACTGGATCAAAAACATGGCGGTTAACACTTGAGCAAATAACTGATTTCCACACAATTCTATTACACTCTTGAAATATGCAGTCTATTATTGGAATATATTTTTAAAAATCCCCTCACCTTCACAGTTAAGTGGACACATTTTTCAAAAACACACTTTTCCCCCCATACGATTTTCAGTCTGTGACATGGACTTTGACAAATCACCTGTGAGGGCCACAATGTGTTTTTAAGTGAGTGCTTACTGTCAAAAGAAATATATGACTTTACTATCAGAGAGCTGTGGGTAAAGAGTACATGAGACTTGAACACATGTACTGTGTGTTTTATAAGCTGTCATGTCAATGCCGTCAATTTAAAAAAAAAAAACACACATATATATATACATATATATATTATCAAAAGCACTCCATAATAGCATGTTAGCTCATCCACTTTTTAAATCATCCTCCACAAGCTTTTATGACAGCGAGATGAAAGAGTTCTTGGCGTCAAAACACAATTCATGGTAAGGGCAAGTGCAGTTATTGCATCTTGCACTCAAGTGTCACACGGGTCCGATTTTAATGAGCAACCCACGGGTTCAAATCTTGACAAGTGAATCTGTCTTCAAACACATCTGCCGTGCAGTTCACCAGGATTCTGAGAACCCCTCTGGTGCTTCTCTTGTCAATAACACAACAGATGGTAAAAATCTTTTTCTTTTTTTTTCTAGTTTATCTTTACTGTTCTACACGTATAAACTGTAGATAAGAGATAAGACAGCAGAACAAGTCATGTTGAAGTGAGTTATTCTGAGATCATGAAAAAGTAGGTTTGAGGAGTTTTACTGAGACATAAATATTCTAATTGCAGATTAAAAAGTGAAAGTGAAAGAATGTGATTCAGTAATCCTCATGGCTCCAGCAGGTGAAGGTCACATGTCAGAAGGAGCTCTGCTCACACTAAAAGGCCATGTTTACTTTTAATACATCCTTCATCCAAGGCTGAAAAGCAAATACACTCCTGGGGGGAGGGGTGTACTTCTGACAGACTGAGATATACTTTTAGACATGCGTTTTGTGACAAGGTCAAATTCACTTCCAAAAATATCTGTTCAGGACAGTACTGACTCTTTACAGCACAAGTTAGTCGCCAACACTGGCAGCTTTTCAGTCTGGTTTTCTGCAGCAGTGCACCAGTGCAAACCAGTAAGCCCATCACCTTAACAGGTCTGGCCTGTTGCTGGTGCTTGTGGAGTTTTCCATTTTATACTGAATTGTACGATTTCTTTTTCTTTTCTTTTATTGTTAAAAAAAGGTTGTAAAACTCCAAACATGATTGCCAGTCTTACATTTTCAAACTAATATTCTGTTTGTTTATTGTATTTTTTTTATCCTCCTAAGACCTGAGCTTTGGTGTGGCTTGCATTTTAGATTTGTTTGAGCTATTTGTGCTTAGGAGGAAGCAATAAATATAACAACCAGATATTATCTTTGAACATGAAGCTCTTTTCAGAAAAGAAAAAAAAGGAGTACCACTTTACAATAAGGTACACAAAATATGTTTGTAATTTCCACCTAATTATCACTTAATTGTCCGAAAACAAACCATGAACTAACCACTACTTAACCATTAGTTAATCACAGAGTTGTAGGGTGGTTTTAAGGAAAGTAAAGCTTACTTATTGGTCAAATCATCAAAACTAAATGAGTAACTAATCGAGGAACTAACCGTTCTTCATTTGTTTCCTGATAATTAATTGATAATTGAGCTACATTTTGTGTTCCCAAAGAAATGACATCGACAAACATTTCCTCAAAACACAATCAAGACACCATTGTGTAACAAAATAATAGTATTTCCAACCTGAGCTCTGTCACTGTTGCGTATCACTGTTAACTTTGTTCACGTTTGTGAACAACAGGTTCCAGTTACGCAGAATTAATTACTATGGACGCACAACTAAATAAATTTGACGCCCACGACAGAGATTAATAGAGAAAAGGGCTCGGTCTGAAAAGCCCTAATTTATAGCTTTAATGCTGTAATAAACGTCTCATAGTTTCATTTCTGAGCGTAATATCTCAAATATGGTTTTGGAAGAAGTTTGCACATCTAAAGGTTCTGAAATATTGCTGCCGCTTGGGGAAAGGCTTATAAACACGTGTAACAGTTTGTGGAGTGGGTTACTATTGGCTGAGTGGGTTTGCCATTTGCTTTGATGTGCTGTGAAAACAAGACATCAGTCATGGTGGGCAAACGCCTGCTTGGTGATGGGTGACACCCAGTGTTAAAGTCATGACTGCTGTCAGTGTTGTGGTTTAGTATTATGCTCTCTTTGTTATGGTTGGCCCGTTCACAGCTGAAGCAAAGCTTCAACCGATCAGCGGCTCTGAACGTTGTGAGGAACTGCACACACCCCAAATCCTTCACTCTGCTGGGGAGGGAAACTGATAACGTGTGGCGGAGTAAGGTGCTCTGCTTGCACAAAGTAACCCAACAATTGTGACTTAGCCTGCTTTAATTACTGAATAAATCCAAACTGATTTGACTGATGTTAAAGTGAGAGCAAATTTCATAAAGAAAGTTAAGTAAGAGATCAGAGCAAAGTGAAGCTTAGATCCAACAATGTAACGAGGTTGGTGTGGTCCCTTTAGAGCTAATAGTCTTTTACAAATTAGAAGTAACAAGCATCAGCTGTGTTGGAACCAAACCTAATCATCCTCTTTTGAGCCTCACAATAGCATACCTTTCTCAGAAAATCTGACCAAAGGTCCATTACCTAATTATCTCGTTATAGTTACCATTTTTTGTCACTGGTGTAAAATCTTAGATCATCATTAAGTGGTATGTGTCAGACATCATACTATCCTCTCAGCACTCTTCTCTTTTGTCTTTCTCCGCTGCCATCTCTTGTGTTGGATTTCATCTGTTACTATTTCATACAGAGGTGCTTCATAATGTCGGAGGAGGTCCCTCTAGCCCCTTATCTCTTTCTCATCATTGACCTTTCCTCTATTCATCCATCTTTCTCTGGCCCTTTTGTTGTTTTTTTTAACTTCCCTCTATGGCTTTGTACGCCACTCATCTGAGTCGTCTCTGTCTCTGTTTCCTGCATTCCTCTTTCAACCGTCCTGCCACCTATGCAGTATCACCCCCTCCACCCACACACACACACACACACACACACACACACACACACACACACACACACACACACACACACACACACATTGCTTGGCAGCAGCCAGAAGTGCTTGTCATTCTTGTAGCTTGGTTTAGCTGCCTCACAAGAGGGAGACCTCATCCAGCCTCTGTGCTCCATCCATCAACTGCCCTGCAGAGCTAGCACACCACCTGACACCAACCATTTTGTTTTCCCTCACATCCCTCATAGGGAATATTTCTCTTGTCGCATTACAAGAACTGACACAAACAATAATACTTACAAACCTGTGAAGCTGAAAGAAAACATTGCTTTCTTTTACTTTACAATCATGACAATTCATGAAAACATACCTTGCAGAGTTCTGCATATTTTCAATTTTCAGAATTCACAGCCGCAACAGGTATCAAGATGCTTAAAGTGTTTTAGTCAATGAAATTAAAACTACTGATAATGAAGAGCAGAACCCATTGAGCCAAATCATTAAACTGTAGATAGGAGGATTGCTTTTTTTCTTCTACTTAAATATGAAAATGCTTGTGAAAAAAGTCGAAGTATATAGAAACAGAAGAGCTGTTTCATGGTCCTCCACCATCATAAGGAGAGCAGGGTGTTTCGGGGTGTCAGGAACAAGACAACGATGCAGCTGATGCTACATCCTCTCACAGCAGGAGCGAACAAGAGACGTGATGACAAGTGTCTACATGACAAAAAAAAAACAAAAAAACAGCCCAGGATAAAACGACAGACACATTCTCCATGACACAACCAGCTTGTTCAAAGTATCAGAAGCAGAACAAACAGGAATAGTGACAGCTGACGTGTGATGGAATGTGTTACCCTCCACCATCACAACAGATCAGAAGAGATTTCTAACTTAGGATGAATGTAATGTATACATTAAGTGGCAGATAGAGGATTTGAAATTAAAGTTATGAATTTGAATTCAACTGTCCAAACACATCAGTCCCTTTAGATAATACCGACTTACTTCTACCTTTGGGGTGCAGCATTACTCACTTTTACAGGAGTAACAATGAAAATTCCCTGCCCACTTCAGGTGTTTTCCGTCAGTAAAATTATGATGTCTGTTGATTCTGATTTTCAATCTAAAACTGATTGGCACCAAAGATCTTTTAAACTGTAATTTGAATTGCTCAGAAGAGCGTGCACACACGCAGACTGGAATCAAGATGAAGGAATTGGGCTGACAATGTTATTTCAGCTATTGTGAAGAAGACGCCAGAGGTCGGAACTGTAAATAAAATCTCATGATAGAGCTCCTACGACTAAACTGACCCAGACTTAAGAGAGAATTTGTTTATTTAAGCCGTGTTAGCTTTTGTTTATACAAAACTCTCTCTATAATATATTACAGCTGTCCTGTCCTGTCAGTGATATTAAAACAAAACAAAACAAACAACTGTCCATTTTGAAGCTTTTCCACCTCTCTGTAGTTATGGTGTGTCTTTTAGCTATCATTGTGCATCTCTTTTAGGTTGTTTTCATGATTTTAGGAAATTAAGTGTGAACTAGACCTGGTTCTCAGGACCTACCATCACCACTTAATATGAAGCTGCAACCCAAACAAAGGAACATTTTCATTTTTATTTTTCCCACTGCTATATTAATGGTTAGCACCAAAACCTGGCAAAAAAATTTAAAAAAAAAAAATTTAAAAAGTAAGATGTAAGTTTTCTTGTGCATAAGTTAAAGTGAGAGAGACTCAACTAGCTGCATCTGAATTGAAACCAAAAAGTGCGTCTTGGGGATATTAAGTTTGGAGAATTTTAATATAACTGTAGCTGGGATAAACCTGCATCAGTGGATATATACTGAACAGTCTCACATTAATAATATTCAATCAGTAATAAGCTATTGATCACAAAGCTGTTACAACATACATAACCCTTCAGTAACTTTGTCTTTTCTAACAGACTTAGTGCTTTCATGCATCACATTAAATAAGAAAGTCCAACTATTAAGAAGCAGTTTAAAAAAATGCTCAATAATGTATTGCTTTGGGCCACTGGATTGGTCAGTGGTTGGAGCAGGTGGTCCATGTACAGAGGCTGCAGTCTTGCAACAAACGTGTTAAACAGTAAGATAACAAATTCAAAGTGCAGCTAAGAAAAACAAAACAAAACACATCATCTTAATAACATTGCTCAAACCATTTATTCTATTCAATATCAAAATAAATTTCTTTGGCACTAAATTGTTGTCCAATTGTGAGTACACAATAACTCAGCCACCAAGGCATCGTGATCTTTGTCCATCCAGCAGATCTATAGATCCTCCTCCTCATGTCTGATACTGGGTTTGTACAATCTGTGACAACAGCTACAAAGCCAGTGATTTATGAATCTCTGCCACTCCTAATATATTAAGATATTCACAGAAGCATTTCAGGCTAGCACTGAATGTGAACCTGTGCTTATTTCTTTGTCCCTAAGACGGCTCATGTTAATTTTATAATGGAATACAATTGGCTTAGATTGAATGCAAAGTTGGGTGAAGAAAAGGTTTCTGCAGCAGGCTGTGTTCGTGAGTACTAAAGCACAATTCAATGGCTCCTAGGAAAAGATCAAAGCAATATGTCATTAATGAAACTTAAAGGCCTTGATGTATTCACAACCTGTGAACTAATTTATTTGTCAGTACTTAACTTTTAGATTAATAGTGGAGCATTCATGAGAAGCTAATTGGAATGCAATACACCAGGCAGAATGATTCAATGAATCAGCACATGAGATTAGTGAAAACCAGAGATGAAGCTAAGTCCATTAAGAGTGAAAGATCTTCATGAGAGAAACATGTGTACGAAAACATGTTTATCACATTGCTGCAAAACATTACAGAACACGTTACAGTACCATCATGTGTCTCAGAGGGGTTTTTAACGTGACTTCATTTAAACTCTGCCTACAGTTATATGGGTTCAGCTGATACTATAGTAAATAAAACCAGATTATTTAATATTATGCTGAGGAATGTATAAATGATTTATTGTAGAAATGCTATTTCTCAATAGCTAGATAAGACAGGATGTACTTGTAAGATTGTTTACAGACTATTGTTTCTTTTATAAGGTCAAATTCATACCTGACAGGTTTGTCAGAGTTCAGAGCAGTTGCAGACAAGGCAATTGATCAATACAAGAAGAAAATACCAATGAAAAACAGTAAAAGGGGGAAAAGCCAGTTTACCTTGTCAACACAGTTATAGTTGTGTATTTCATTTGAAACTATGTTTGATTCATGGTTAGACAGGGGTGACAGAAAATGTGTTCCCGTTCATCTTTACTCCGTACATGTTCATTTTCTTCCCCTTGGATTCTTTGCTCCTGCATCTGATGACATCATGAACACACAGTTCAGCAGTGTAGTTTACCTGGTGGATGAAGACCTGTGCTCCTCTGGGACTCATGAGCAACACGGCCCGCCGTAAAGTGTCCCGGTACCGGTTCAGCTCCTCGGTACGCATTGTATTGAAAAGGTCTGTAAATACTCGGCTGACGTTGCGGTCCACCCTCTGCAGGGAAACATCCAGACCGAGCCGAGATGCCTGGTCCATAAATGTTTGCAAACCCCGGATATCTGACGGAGGAGAAAAGACGGCATGAGTATTTGACATGAGTGTTGATACAAGCACAAACAGAAACAGCAAAGAGCTCTTCAGGCAGGTGCTGCTTTAGCCTCGGAGCATTAAGTTACAATTGTTGGTAAACAGCATGTGTATTCAGCACCTGAACATTCACGGTATATTTTCAGGCTTTGCTGCAAATGCTTCAAGGCAGATTTTGCTTTTTGCCCCCGATCTAAAGCGTGACAAAACACAATAAGCGCGTCTGCTTTCCCTGCTTCTTGGAGTTTAAAGAATATGAACCTGCAGGCAGGTGTTGCTGTCCCCAGACAACTTTGTGCATTTTTCTGCACTCGCTATACAGGAAACCACTTGAACAAAAGCTGCACTGTTATGCACAAATCAAAGGTGATATGCAGCAGAAGGCTTACGGTAAGCACAGCCATCCCAGCAGCTGCTCAGCATGTGCCAAGTCATGCTGCAATGTTAATGAGGGTTAGGAAAAATCACTCGGGCCAGACCTCTTTTTGTACCCACAGTGGACACGTGGGTGTATGCATTTTCCCCTGTTGCATCGCTGAGGGTTTGATGACTCATCGAGTGCGACAATGTTTCAGAACAGAGCACTAAGAAAAGACAAAGTACAGAGGCAAACTGGCTCACAAGTAGCTACACACACACAGCATGCACACACTAATTATGGATGGCTGCAACTCCAAGTGATACGGCAGAATATATATATATATATATTCTTTTTTTTTACATTTTCTTTTTAGAGTGAAATTAGATCAGAAAGAACGCTGTTCATACCTTGGACAAACTGAATTAGCAATACAACCAAGTTATATTTCTTAAGAATGAGCTGTAATTCTGCCGTGTTGCTGCTGGATTCTTCACATAAACATATTTAAAGAGCAGAACAAAATGTGAAATCAAATCATCATTTTGAGCCACCAGCACCCAGCCACATTCCTTATAGACTCTTCTTTTCAAACACGCTGTCTCACACGGAGCACAGTCTAAACTGAAACAGTAAACTTTGGTGTGGTATCTTGAATACAACAGACTGCGCTTCTGAGGAATCATTCATGTGTTAGAGTCCCTTAAATACAACTAGTTTTGGGTTTAATTCTTCCTTTTTTTTTAATTTTTTTAATACACACTATTCACCCACAGTAACACTGTCACTCAGTGAATAGACCAGATTGTCCCCCACCAGGAAGGACGGAGGATTGAGAATTGGTGAAAGGTTAAAAAGGTGCTATAACTGCAGTCTACTGAGACTATTGGAGGATGCTGGTTACTGCTAGTCATTTGTTAGGTTCTGGTGGTCTTCTTTGGCCCTTTAAACTATTATGTGACAATTGTTTTGCAGCAACTGGGACGTGAAATCAGCATAAACACTGACTTGGTGCAAAAAGTAAACAAGAAGGACGAGATCAACATGGAAGCACTTGAAACGGTTGCTGTATTTCTGTTTGCCATGTCTGAATATGTACATGAAAGAGGTGGCAATAAATGAGAAGAGAAGACTGGAGCTCAAAGGGGCCACTGGGTGGGATGAAAGTCATTTGATGTCCACAGCATACCCAATCAGCACTGGGTCAACATCATGCTCCACCCAGCAGCTCTCGGGGCCATCCTGAAGTCCCTAATCCAGACTTGTCTTGGCCTGATAGAGGTTCCTACAACCTTTTGCTGTGGGGTGGTTCCCAGTAATGGAGACGATGGCTGAGGTCCAGTAAAACTACCTCAGACTCCATTGATGGAAACCTGCCCAGTCACTATATTAAAGGAGAAGGAGATGTTTGCATTTCAACCTCAGTTCATTTCCTGACAATCTTTGTCAAAGTGCAGTTTTAGGATTCAACTTCAACAAGCTCTTCTTATTTACAGTAATTTCTGCTGCCCAAACTACGGTTATAAAATATGTAGGTTGCGCTGCAAGATCTGCTCCACTGACATTTGTTTTGTTTTTTTTCCTTTTTCTTTTTTCAGTTCTAACTGTTTGGTGTTCAGTCTTTGCTTCCTGCTGCCAGAGGAGATAATTTAATCACAAAGAGGAAATAACAGGAAAATACAAACAGCTGCGCAACTCTACACTACCCTCAGTGTGGTTCCAAAGTGTCACATGAAACCTTGAGGGTAAAAAAAAATAAAATAAAAGTTGATCTTTCAAAACTATGTTGCATTTTAATACATACAACATTTTATTACATTGTTTGTTCATGTGTATAAGCGGTGGAGGAATTTTACCTGACATGAATTCTCAGATGTGGAGAATGTTTTGGACCCTTATTCCCACTTCCTGTGAAGTGTCTGAACATGAATGAATGTTGCATAATCTGTATGAGTCTGAATGATCACTCATGAAGGATACTTTTTTTTTTCTTTTGAAGAACATTGCAGGTCTGATTTAATAAACCCTTAAAGATATCAGAAAAATAGATTATAATATTTTTGTAGCAACATAAGCTGCTGGATTAAAACTTGTTCAATACGAAATGAAAGATTTCGTAATAAACAAACAAGGATTTTAAATCCCATGAACTTCCATTCAATAAATGCTTCAGGACTCCCATAGAAACCTTCGGTCTTGAAAGCCAGTGTTCCAAACCCAGAGCAGGCTTTTCCACGGGGCAGCCGTGTCAGCCATCGACAGGAAAGAGGATTAACGTGGAATTAAAGCTCTGATTTCTGGACATGTTTACCCAAGCGTCATTCTGCACATTGCCTCTGAAAGTTTTAGATATTAAAACTTCTCACCTCAGACTTCACGCTCTCTTCCTGATTTCATTCCATGTCCGAATTGCCTTTTTGCCCGAGAGTGTACAACCTTTTTTTCAGAAGGGACTGAAAAGTCCCGCTAAGAGTGAAAGACCCCATGAACATGACATCTGACATCTTTTTTTTTTTTTTTTCTCAACACCATGTTATTCAGGACGAAATTAAAGAAACCGCTCTCTTGGACAGGACTAAATCAGATCGGAGCATTTCATGAGCAGAAGGCTCAGAGCTTTTCAGTGAACGATCAAAGATAATAATCACTCTAATCCTTGTAACAATAACTTCAGCAATTAAATACTTTTCATACGTTAGCAGACAAAGCAGAGATATTGACATGGTATTTTTAAGTCAAAGACAAGAATTTTCATTTACTGAATGACGAGCCCAAAAAAAAAAGAAAAAAAAAAAGAAAAAAGGTCTTACAGTGTGGTGAAGAGATCCATACATCACATCTACATGGCAGTAAATCTGATAATCAGGATTTCTGCTTGAAGCATCTGCCACGAAGAATTATGTTTGTGATGTTTCACGTGCACTGCTTTCACTAACAGCAGGTAAGTACGCGCCTGCATTCAGCCGTGTCTTTTAGTTTGGTCAATTCCTTCTTAAAACCACATCAGTTTGGAATAATTTTGAACTGGATTTTATGGCCATGCACATCCTCAGGGACATGGCCAGTAATTCAGTGATCAATGCCACTAACACAAAACAAGGGTCTCTTAGAAACAAGCAATCAACAGATATGAGAACAGCGGGGAGAGACGACAATTAAGCTGCCAATAATGCTAAGTCTCAGCAAAAATTAACAGCTTAATAACTATAGATTTGTGCTGCTGTTGCACACAAATAATTTGCGTACACCCTTGTGGGAAGAAAAAAAAAAAACAGTTGGTATAATCTTTTAGAAATGTATATAAAACAAATATACAACTGAACATGGATAATTAAATAAAACATGAATAAACAAACATATTAATAACAAACAGTGATCAGTGACTCTGATGTACTCTATAGAATTCTAATAAAAGATTAGATTGTGTCCTTAATATTATCATATAGTGCCGATGAGAATTATTGAAATTAAACTATAAATATTGCTGCTGAACTTAAGATTTCTGAAAGGAAAGTAAGAGAAAAAGAAAAAAAACAAAAGTTGTGTTTTTGTAATTCAAAAGTGCCAACAGTACACTAACGTGTACTGCAGCACAGGTTCCTGCTCTGCTGCAAGGCAATGAGAATGGCGGGTGTTTCTGCTCCCGTGTCAGTAATGTGTCATGTGTTCATGTGTTCATGTGACATGTCATGGGAAGGGGACAAAACAACAGCAGGCTGCAGGAGGAGACGCATGAGATGAAGAAAAAAACATGTCCATCTCTGGCGGTGCTCTCACAGAGCGCTCGACATGAGCAAAGACCAAACACTGCTGATCTGATGCTGATCACCGCCTGAAGTGACATGAAATGAAAGTCCAGAATGACAGTTTGTCAAACTAAGTAAGTAACTGGCACTGAGCGTATTAAAATATAAAATCAATAAAAGTAAGTGTATTGCGTGTCTACAGTTCAAGTAAATATTAAAAGAGACATGTGGCGTTCAAGGAGAGCAGGGAAAGAAAGACAAACCACGGATGTAATGCAGATTCTGGACAAAGTCTGTGAAATAAAACAGAATGCTGCTGAAGGCAACAGCAAGGTGTATGTGGAATACCTGATATGAAGCCTGGACAGATTCTACTTATGGTACGTTTAAATCGCAATAAAAGTCATAAAAGATTAAGAGCTTTAGGTGAATTAATAAAATGAGACTAATGTATATGCAAAATTTCACTTGTCTCCTCTCAATATTTTGCTGCTTTATAAAAGATGGTAACATTTCTGGGAAAAGGGGGACACTTGAAGGTTGATGGTTGTTGAAAAAAGATCTTTATGGACACAAACCTAAGAATGAATTAAGAAAGAAAATACAAACAATGAGACAATGAAAGTACATTTTTGAAAGAGTGTTTTTAGAAACAACCATCTCTCTGGTTTACCAGAAACTTCCAGAGCCACATAAAATGCGTTGTTTTTCTTCATCAGGGATAATGATCCACGCATAAATCAAAATCTGTTTAAATTAAAACTCCCTTCAGAGTTTCAAAACTTTGTGTTCATCAATTTGCCTTTTCCCCTTAATTTGGCAGTTGTGAAAAAAAAAATGTTGTTTCATTTTACACTTTCTTTATAATAATAAATGTGTTCCATCACTTGCTGTTTCCTTGGTCCAAAAAATGATGAAATGGAGGACAGGCACCACAAATAAAGCAGTTCCAATCAGAGCAGGCTGAGATGGACTTAAAGTCCCGGAATGAATTATTATCCCAGTCAGGATGCTCTGGACGGTCTCAAAAAATATTGTTCAGTGGTTTCAATTTTTGGCTCAAAGCACCGCTTTGAGAATACCAGTCCAAAAATGAAACAAAAACTTAGATTCAGCTTGCGGGTACATTAAAATGCTGGCAGGCTTGGATGCAGCCATCAGAATGATAAACGCAAAGTTAAAACCATCTCTTTTTCCTTCCTCCCTCTCTCTCTCTCCAAGTATTAGTTAAAAAAAACGAAAACAAACAAAAAAAAAACAACAAAAAAGATGTTTCAAAAGCATTTATTTACTTTTCTGTTTTATTCAGTTGAAAAAGGTGACGAGCATCAGTTTGTCAAGAACAATTCAGCATCATCTACATGCAATGACTGAATGTTACCTATTACTT
>JBAMYA010000007.1:7247837-7269426 GCA_037176975.1 Arrhamphus sclerolepis | reverse complement strand
CGAAGAGAAAGGGAGATAAAAGTTGGGACTAAGGTAGGACAAAGACAGACAGCAGCTGAGTGTAGAACCCAGTATACACAATCAGTGTAGGTCAAAAATCAGGCCAGGGTTGAAGAGAATGGCATGAAGGGCAGCTGATCGATTGTGGCTTTATATCAAGGAATAAGAAAGAGAGGAGTCCTCTGACCATAGATCCCACCATGAGACTCCAGAGTACAGGGCTGCTATATGCTGTAATACACAGTTTCTCAAATAGCAAGGAGAGGAATTGATTTAAAACAGTCAAGGTAGTCTGAACTTTAAACCCAAACTTATAAGAGTACTTCTTTTTACCAACGCAAGCACTACAGTCTGTATAGTCCTGCAGCAATGTTTTATTTTTATTTGACATTTTCTTATTCCAGCACTTTTGCAGTTTGCAAGACCCCACAGTTGGCGTGCAAACCTAAATGTTCTCAAAGGCTGTATTCTCCCAGCAGTATAATACTCAATATGTTTATTCATTATTGGGAGCCCCAGATGTCACATTTAGCCAAGCGGGAAAAAAAAGTTAAATTTTCAGGTAAATGAATTTTTTGGCGTCCAAAATGGCTGATATCACATTTTCATAATTTTAGAATAAATAGTAGGTGTGGCAGAAATTGTTTCTTGGTGGAATAGTTTCCGTTTACTGGATGAGAAACAGGCTGGTCTGTTGTACCAATGCTCTGTATAAGCTAAAATGGAAGCTTTGCGTCCCATAATTCCATGCTATTTACGACATTTATTCACAACACAGGTACAGCCTTTGTCTTGCAGTCTAACAAGCATCATAGGTTGTAAAAGTTAAGGTCCACCTGATTAAGAAAAAATTTACTTTACAGTCATTAATTGCGACTCATTATTGTATGTTAAGACACAACTTTCTCTCCAAACTAAAAAGGGTTCTTACATCTCAACTGACTAAAAGCTCAGATTTAGGCAATCAGTGACAACACTGCAAAGATCCATTTGGTCATCATGAGTAGCGTCTACAATGCCATTTCTTTGTTTGTTTGTTTTTTTGTGCTCACCAGCAAACCTCTGGCTCTAATCACCCCAAGCAAAATCATATTCATCTGAGTCACAAGCTGGTCCTGGTCATTTACTTGAATGAAAACATGATTATTTAATTTTACACTACAGGACAAAAAAAAAAGGTAAATCCCAATTTAATTAATTTATATATGCTCAGTTTCCAAGAAAGTCAAATTCGGAAATTGAAAACAAGTTTACTAAAAAGCCATTGAAAATAGTCGCACTTAACCCAATTATAGTCCATATCTATTCCAGTTTAATCCACCTCAATATCCAGTTAAGTCGTTCAATTCTAGTTCTCTTCAGTTCAGTTCAGGGCTGTAGGGGTGTTGGAGCCTATCCCTGGTGCTAGTGGGGTACTGCCCTTGTTCAGTCTAATCCAGTCCCCTAATTAATTCCAAATTAATGAATTAATTAAGTAAGTATGAAAATCACAAGATTGCATCAAGTCTTTAATTCTATTCAGTTCCTTGTCCTGTGCAAACACAGGGTGGTAGTGACAGTGCAGAGGAAGAGCTTGTCTGTGCAGAACAGAGGAGAAACATGCAAACTTACATAAACACAAATCAATGATATCTACTTTAAGAAAAGAAAAGACAACTTGAACTTTTAAGCGCAGCAACAGCGCAAAACTTCATTTAAAGACAAGAGCCTTTATTTATTTCAGCTGCTTAGTCAAGCATGTGAAGTGGTGGACCCAAATGCAGGCGATGAAGGTAGCAGTGACAAAATAATAATAATGCAAACAGAACATAATAATAATAATAATAATAATAATAATAATAATAATAATAATGATGATGATGATAATAATAATGATAATAATAATAAGAAAGTGAACTCAGAAAAACCTCAAGAAAAACAAAAATAATTCAAAACCAAATTAAGACCATGTCACTTAGGGTACTTGAGGTATAGATTTTTTATTTATTGATTGATTGATTGATTGATTGATTCATTCATTCATTCATTCATTCATTCATTCATTCATTCATTTATTTATTTTTAATGGTAAATTATAGATCTTTGTAGATTTGGAGATCAGCCAGTTTATTCTAAAACAGTTTAATGACAACATGTAGTTTCCAGTTTCAGCATCAGACTGGCAGCCTGTTAAGGGTGTATCCCGCCTCTCAGTTGATGAGAGCTGGGACAGACTCCAGCTCCCCTGTGACCCTGAGCAGGATGTGGCACTTATACGGAGCAGAAAAATTAAATCGCTTCAAGGTGTTGACTCATTGATACAAACACGAACCCTTGGATTCTCATGTTTGCAGCATATCAAAGACAAACATTTTCTTTCATGGCAATTTTTGTATCTACTTTTTTTTTTTTTTATATTAATTTAAGGACCAAGTCAGAATATAACTTACCAGCTTAATAAATGTATACATTTCCCATGAAACATTAGAAATCTCACCAGTTGGCTTTCCAGTTGATCTCACAGAATTCATCTACTCAGTCAATTTCAAAATTTTCTGTCTGCCCCTCCTTTCCCATCTCAGCTCTTTGAAGTATAAACAGATTACTAACTTTGCAACTTATTTTTCCCAGTTGCATCATGGACTGTGCCTTGAGCTATCTATATTTTTCAGAATGCAAAGTTTTGCTTTTAAAACTTCAGATGATCCTTAATCCCCAGTTGTCCAAAGTGTTACAGTAGATTGGCTGTAAGATGAAACTAAGTGCACCAACTTCATAATGGTCTTTAAAGAAAAAGGTCATATGTACAGTACTATTCAAATCATGTATTTTTGGACGTTTTTGATCAGTGAATGTACAACCGGTGCCAAATCTCAGTTGGGACCATATTAGGCTCATGAATTTATTTCCTTTACTGTAATAAAAATGGAAAAATGTCAAGTAGACACATTTACAGGGCTTCATCTTATTTTTTGCTGAATCCTCTAGCAGGCATTTAAATTTCAGCACCATGTTTCAAACATGTGCTTTTGATGGACGTGTGTGGAGTAGAAGCGCCACAAGATTATTTTAAAGATTACTTTTATGATTTCTAATGATTTATTACACTTGTCTAATTGTCTGTTACTACCACTCAAATGTCCACTTGAGGGAAAAGTCATTCATTTCCATAGAGCTGTAACTTATGTGTCTGATGTTGGCAGTTTCTACAGGTGTTGGAGATTTCTGTGCACCACATAATTACATAATTACCTGCACTTATATTTATAATTCTTTCTCTTGCATTTTTATATAAAAGAAGGTAGCCTGAGACCAAAGGCTTATAAATGATCGAATCAGCATGGCCTCCTCGGCTCTGAATGGATTTCGTCAAGTCAGTGACGTTGAATGAGCCCATGTCAATCAAGTCAGAGAATGGGTTTGACAAGCACAGGTGCTGCAGGAACTGTCTAATCAATCATCATGAGCTGCTTTTCAATCAAAATGAAATATAAGGAAAAAAAAAGTGCCATGAGGTTATTCATTGCAAGTTAAGGAATTGCAGCTTACATGATTTAATAATACATCCAGCCAATCTGCCTTGATTCTTTGATCATCCTCCATACATTTTTTTTCCCAATGTCTTGACACAATATTCTCAGCCACACCTTAGTTTTCCATGTGGTAGGCCTACTATACATACCATGATTATTCCAGTCCTTGAGGATACCCTCATTATTTACGACTACACACATGCTCACCTGCAATGAAGAAAAAAGCTTTGCTACTGATATAGGGAAAATATTCACACATGCTCATGGCAACGAAGAATATCTGCTTTCACTTTTCACAGAAACTTACATGATGTTGGTTTTAATATCTGTGTACTGTTTAAATTCATTATTGAGTTATTGATTATTATGTGAACCATTAATACGTGGCCCTTCATGGCCCTTCTTGAATGTTTTCTCACTAACTTTGTGTGATTGAGAGGAGTGACTGTTTAGGTTTTAGTGTCAACAACAGATAACTTAGATTTGAATTCTAATTAAGTTAACCTAAGCTTCTATAGTTTAGGATGGAAGAGGCTAACTTTAGTGATTTAGGGGTTGTAAGAATACAAATTCATTTGTCTCACAGTGGAGACATTTTCATTCTTTTTTTTTGTGAGTTTGTTTTGAAGATTCAGGCTATGATTTCGGTCATTTTGAAACATCTCTGTTGGGCCACTTGATTTATTTTCTTTTATTCAAATTTTTCAGTTTTGGGATCTAGCACCTCAAGTTTAATTACTTTTGGTATATTGGTTGTGATTTCCTATAGATTTCCTATACTTTGATTTTTGTTGAACTTTACCTTTCTACCTTACGGATGCTTGGCAAAGATTGTAGAGCATTGGAAGTAGAATTAGAACATTAAAACTGATCAAACTGAAAACTGACTGACAAACTTTGAAACAAACTTCAACCATCAATTGAGAGAAGTTTCAACATATTAAAAGAAAGAAATGGCAAAATGCAAGATTTGGCTTTTTAGTTGAACGGTGCAGTGCTAAAACTGATGATAAAAATTGTTTTGTGTTCACCATCTGTGAAGGCCTTTAAGACAATTAATCATGTTATTTTCATGCAACCAGTCATTATCTCAGTCCTCGAGGCATCACAAAGCAATGTAAATGGCTACTGACGGCCCCCTCTGTTGACAATACTGTTCTTTTGCAACATCAGTCTGGGCTGATGCAAACCTCTGATATGCACGCTGACCCCTCTACTGGTGTCCTTATTCATATTCCCACTGGTAAACTTGTGCTGCCTCCTTCTCTTTACTCTTGGGCTGCTCATGTGTCCCATGTACCATGCCATGTGACAACAGCAGGGATTAGTGCAGTACAAAGAAGTTTTTTACTGCCCCAATTTTCAAAAATCAGCCCAAAAGTATGTACAAGCTTGTATTACTTGCCTTAAAAATAATGCACAAGGTGCAGTAAGAACAAGACGAGGATCATTTCCAACTCCTACTGAGCCTTTTCAACATTTTCACATGGACTATGTTGAACAAAGCTCATAACTTGCAATACTGTCTAGTTATCGTATGTGCATTCAGTAAAGGGACAGAGATTCATCCAACAGCTACAGCAAGTGCAGAATTCACATGCAAAGTGTTAAATTCAGCAATATTTCCACGGGTTGGTTTTCCAGAAATAATCTATTCTAATAATGGGACTCACTTTGCAGCTCTGTGTGTGAAAGATCTTGTTACCCACAAACTATACACCACCTACCATCCACAGAGTGCAGAGCTGGTAGAAAGAAAAAATAAATAAATTAACATGTTAATTTGAATTTAATATTCTGGGTAAGTGAATCCACTGATTGATGGATTGAATTTTGTGTCCTAGCCTACATATACTGTCTGAGGACAGACACCCTCAACCCTTGCAAGAACTGGCGTCGTCTACCTTTGCCAGACTTTCTGACTAGGAGCTTCATTCTGCTGAAGCGGCAGTGTTCAACCTGTTACCCGCTGATGATGCCCAAGAAAGCAAAATTGGGTTTTCAGAAAGGAAAAAAAGGCAGGAAAGAGAGAGAAAAAAAAAGAAATGAGGGAAACCAACTGCCAACCACCTTCTTTTCCAAGAAAGGTAAGCCAAATGTAAAAGAAAGAGCCTTTGTTAAATGAACTCCTGTGGTTCTAAAACGCTTCAAAACCACCTCGATTGTCAGTGCTAAAAACTACAGATCACAAAATTTGAAATAACTTGACCCCTCATATGTAATCTGAGGTAAAGTCTAAATATTTTTTGTTTGCATATCCTACCACATCATTGCAATAGTCTACTGAATTGAAAATAAAATTAATATTTATTATTGGGCCACAACAGGATTTGGCTGATAGTAGCTTAATGTGATAGGTTCATGAGGATAGGCTGTCAAATAAGTAGCAACGCTAACTTGTTAAACTTACTTAGTTTCAGAAACTGTTGACATGGTGATGCAGCAACAGACACCTCATCCTCTGATACTGTGGACTTGAGCTTATAGTTTAAAATGAAAGCACATAATTTTAGCTATTTATACTGTAATGCGTTTAGTAACATTAACATCATGCTCCGTGTTTTACTGGAGCCAGGTTTGGCTATAGCCTCATTAGAATAAGAGACTAAAGGCAGTTCCATACAAAGATGACTTTTTGGTTACATCCATAAGAAAAGTAAAATGCCACATAGTTTTTATGATGCAAATAATTTGAAGAAGTTTAACACAAAATATTAAGTATTTATTAAATATTAAGCATGTTCTATCTCTCCACTGAAAGTCATATGGCATGAAAACTGGACTTTAAAGACCTCATCAATGATTTTGCCACCTAGGAGACCTTTCAGTGAGCACTTACTGTAGTATTTCAGTGTTTAGCACCTTGTGGAAGTCTGTTTTCTTTTTGCCCCTTTTTTTCTAATGAAAAATTAGTGGTGTCAATTTATTTATTTTTTTAATCTTTCATAATGAAGCCTTTTGTTCATGTGGAAATCTGAAATGGTTATTTTCTCTTATGAAATAAATAGTCTACTTGATAAAAAGCTGCTTTCTTCAACCAAATGTAAAAGTGTTCAACACTTCAATGAAGTCTTGTATGATTTTTTTTGACTATTTTTGTTGTACATTTAAGATTTGTTGATTATTCTGTGGTTAGTTAACTGGACTGGTAGTAAGGTGTTGTTGTTGGAAACTTTCAGCATGGTGGGGGACCAGAACCTGGTGCTACGACCTTAGCTGTGTATTCTCAGTCACACAAGCACAGAGATGAGTGTCCACATCCACTGCATGTTACAGACAGATACCCCTACAGTACGTAAAGCCCCGCCCCAGTCTGTATGATACCCCCTTCACATTGCTGACTGCCCCTGCCTAGTACCGGCCCTGCCTGCACCCTGGGGTTTTACGTTCAGTCTCTTACTTTGGTCTATGTGCCCAGGCTTACTAAGTATTACTGACCTAGACTAGAAGAATAACCACCTTGCCCACAGCCAAACCATATTCTGGATCGCAGCTGCAGCATCTTCCCCCTCTCCCTCCACAGATCACCTTGTAAATACTGTCATTTTTACGTCCTTAATTTATTTTCTGAAATTATGTGAAAATTGCATTTCATGTGAAATGACCATGTTTTCATTAAGCCGCTATATAGTTCATTATATTTTAGTTTATTCCATTAAACACAAATGTGGTGACTGTATAGTTTACTCATGAGCATCTGTGTGGGGAGGACCTGAAAGAGCAAAACATTTGTTTCCACACGGACTTAAATGAGAGCAAGAAAATTATTTTGTTTTTGTTGCACAAGGTTTATATCAAAAAGGACTTAACCGTCAATCAACAGAAGGCCCTGGTTTAACTACAGATTATACCTCATTTTCGTGGAAGGCTGTCAACGAGGTAGCCTACCTTAATTTTTATTGTAAAGCATTTTTGCATTGTTTGTATTTAAGTAATATTTATCCATATTATTTTAATGTTATGCTGTATGTTGCCGACACCAATTCTGTTACAAGCTCTTCTCTTACATAAATAAAATAAGTGTTTCTAGGCATTTTTCTGAGTCCTACCGATTACATGACATCAAGAGTGTAATTATGACTCAAATCATTTGAGGTTATTCTAACTAATGGCTTTAAAAAATACATTTTTAATGTAAAGTTTGTTTACCATCTTTAAACAACCTCTTTGAACAATGAGTGCTTCAAAATAGAGAAAACCTTTATTCCCATCAGTATTGGTGCTTCCACCTGTTAATTCTCCTTAACCAAACCCGTGTTAATCGAAATACATTTACGCTAATTGGAAGGAATCGTGTACTCAACCAATGATTACACTAAAGATTTCTAAAGGTTGTGGTGTATTCTAATCACATACCACACCACCCCAACGCTACTTTCTAATTCATTTCTTGATTCGAAAATGCATTGTGATCCAGATATTGACAATGCTGCATCCATACACTGAAAAAAACATAATGGAGCATTTTGCACTCTATCCAAAATCTCAGTGTATCAGAGAAGAAAACACTGCTTTGTTTAAAATAAGTGGGTTTTGGAAAGTAGTTGTCTTGCCACAAATCAGATTTCATGAACCTACTGGGAAGGACAAAGTATGTATGGACACATCTATAATCTACCTCCCAAAAATGGAGAACATTTGTAATACCAGTATGAGGAGCTATGTTAGCTGTTCTTTACCTGACCATTTATCAGTTCTTTCATTGTTATGAGTTTGTGAATATACACAGTGAAAGATAATTCCACTTGAAATGGAAGAATTTGGAGCTTTGGTCCTCATGAGTACAGCACAGCTCTTCCTCACACACGCCATGATTCACACCTTATTTCATTACCTCCCAAAGGACTTGTTGGATAATGAAGTCACCAGTGTCAGGGACGAGTAGATCTTCAATGTAAACAAGTCACTGTCACTTCTACTTGAGAATGCTCTTCATTCTATTCAGGATGCCCACTTAAACAGTCTCAAGGCTATGAAGTCAGGAAGCTAAAACAACTTGGAAATTCACTTCAGTTAAATTAAACTGACAAGAGAAAAGAATGAGAACAGAGAGACGAGGGCTGCATAAAACACATAAAGTTACTATCTGCAGAGATAAAAAAAACATTTGGATTAGGAATATTTTAAAACATGAATGTGTGATAGCTTTTTCTTCTGTTATCCAAAGCCAATACAATATATAGTGCAGTATCAGTATATTCCCATCGATGTAACATAGCACATAAAGATTTCATACATCCAAAAGATTATTTATTTATTTAAAAGGTTCATCTATATATCAGAATATTTCTTTTGTTCTTTTATTCCCGACAGTGATCTAATATTCCCAGGTTGACTCTTCCTTATGGACAAAATGCGCTGTTCCTAGGGCCTGATGATATGTGACACTGAAGTACATGTAAAATAAAAACAGAAAATGAAACTAGAAGAAGAATCTTGAGCTTTTGGGTGCCTTTGTTATCTATGTAAAACTGTCAAGATTTAGCCATATTACACACTGTAGTTACAACTCACAATATGAAAAAAGTCCAGTCTCCATGTATTGGGGTTTAGGTTTCTGGAGATTTAATTAGAACTTCACTGCCATAATTTTGAAAGGAAAGCATGTTTTACAGAAACAGGTGGCTAAGATCCTGAGTGTGGACTTAAACTTAATAATTTTCTTTTAGTTATTGGCCAAAGTCATTTTTGTGGTGAGCTGCTGGATCGCTAAGTGGTTAGAGCAGGCTGCGCATGTACAGAGGCAGCAGTTGTGGGTTTGACTCCTGGCCTGTGACTCATTGCTGCAAGTCTCTCTCCCACCCTTTCCCAGTTCCTGACTGTGCATTGTCATTAAAGGCCACTACAGCCAGAAAAAACTTTTAAAACTTTGTTTTAGTTGTCATATTAATAAAATATGTTGTGTTATGGCATGGTAAAATGCACGTGTTACAATCTGTCGTACATGTTGCAACCAAGTGTCAACCTTCACAGTTCCAGACTGAGGCGGAACTAGGAACCATGTTTTCCTGCTGGTCGGCGGCTGACTGCAGGTCCCAACATAATTTGGTTTGGAAGAGCACTGAAATGATGATTTCCATTGGCATCCATTAGCCTAGCTGTTGAGTGTCTGCAGATTAGTTGAAGGAGCTCATAGAGAATCATTTCAAGCATCTTCCATGTCGAATTATGATGGGACCTGCAGTCAATTATTACTACCTCTCTCTCTACAATGAAATTCCACATGGGGGCCTTGGCTTTTGCCAGTGGACTTTGAATGGGACCTCTTATCTCTTATGGCAAGCTCTGCCATGAAATGTCCAATCATGCTGAGCACATCAGCAGCACTTGTTTTGTTCTGGATGATGTTCTGAAAGTGACACTTGAAATGAGTATGTTGCAACAAAATTAATATAAAGTAATATGAATTATCACGGCAGCACGGTGGCTGGGTGGTTAGCACTGTTGCCTCACAGCAAGAAGGTTCCTGGTTCGAGCCTCTATAGGGGCCTTTCTGTGTGGAGTTTGCATGTCCTCCCCGTGCTTCTCACCGGGTACTCCGGCTTCCTCCCACAGTTCAAAGACATGCATGTTAGGTTGATTGGTGTTCCTAAATTGTCCCTATAGGCGTGAGTGAGAGTGTGTGTGGTTGTATGTCTACATGTGGCCCTGTGATGGACTGGCGACCTGTCCAGGGTGGACCCCTGCTTTTCGCCTGGGGAGAGCTATAGGCTCCAGCAGACCCCCGTGACCCTGCAGAGGAAATAGCGGGTATAGACGATGGATGGATGGATGGATGGATGCATGTTCAGGGATTCTTCTGCCCCTCCCCCACCTTTTTTTTCTTCTTTAATGATTAACTTTCCTTCAGAAAACATTGGGCTGATAATATGTTCAAATGTCCCCGTTTTTTTCCGGAAACATTACAAACTGGTAGGAAAGTATTTCCTTATGCAAACATCTGTGTTCACCTCTATTCCACTCTAAATGTATAAACCCACTAATTAAATAATTCATATAAATTTTATAAAGGATCGTCATCAAATGGAAATGAATTCAGATACATAAAACATAGAATATATACCATGTCTAAAACAAAAGACAGGTGTGTCACAAGGCGGCGTAATGGGCATCATCTGTGTAAACATTGATGAGAATAGGTTATTCGCTGGAATCGCTGGCTGTTGTCACATGGATCATCGTGCTGCTAGTGACCCCTGACCTTGTTGAATGCCCCCAGGCCCCAGGCAGGCCCATTTGTCTCCTTGATGCAGCTGACAGTCTGTCTACCCAGCAGGTCCTCTCAGGCCTTACTTTTGGCTACCGGCCCACACTGATGAGTTACCAGGCCGTCTGTTAGTTTTCTCACGCCAGGCTTGTTGGCAAATGGTGCCTCCCACTGCCATCCACAGAAAACACACTCTTGGACACATTTAAGCACTACACATACTTGGGACAAGCATGTCTGCACATTTACGAGTGCATATACCATGTACTGTACTATACACGTATGCGCAGTCACACAAACATGCAAAGTAGCCACACTGACATGTTTCAGCTGGCACTGAGTGTCTGTACCAGCTCCATGATTCCTGCCATATGGCCAGTGACATACTGCTCTTCATTAGGGCTCAAAGCAACAACCCTCTGGGGCTTAAGCTGTAACTCACTGACACATCGTGGAGAAAAAGGCTTTTATTTAGTCTTTAAATAAGTCTTTATTTACTAACAATAAAGTGGATCAGAGCATGACAAAAAAGAGACGCTGAGAGAAGTTGCTTACTTTCTAAAGCGGTTATCTGTAAGGATATATCACAATGTACAGAGGGTATAAACACTAGCATGAACATGCTTTCCACATACAGCAACCCAATACACTTTCAGGAAGTAATGCATTTACTAAGGTCTGGAATATACTTGCTGTTAACAACGCGTACGTGAACGCATCATGGCTGACACGCGCATCCTGCGTTCATTTGGTCGTGCGCGTACTCTCAAGAAATACGCGTACGCCAGCCGCAACATTCACGTGAACACTAGTGGCGCCAGTGTAGGTCTGAGCACTTGTTGACCGCAAGTGGACTGTCAAATGCTTTTGGTGCTTCTAGTCAATTTTACACATCAGCAACAATAAGAATAAATGCACAATAAAAAGAAACAAATTACACCTTTACTTTAATCTATATTAATGTTACAATACTGTATATCACTTGTATTCCCTCTGTTTCAAATGAATACATGTTTGTGCTGGATTGCTTGAACTTTTTATTTTATTCCATTTTATTTTCAGCAGATGGACTGTCGAAGGGCATTTTTCAGCATTTGAGACGTTTTTTTTTTAAGAGTTTACTCTTTAGAATCTATGTTTCCCAAATGCTTGGAACATTTTAGCCAAATTGGAGCATTTCCACTGTGCTGAGCCTCTTTTTGCTTCATATCTGTGGGACTGTGAAAATCAAGGTTATATTCCAATCTTGTCTGACTAAATTGAAGTTAATGCAAACTGTACTCAAACAGAAGACCAACAACTGAATATTTAATTCTGCTTTATTTATTTATTTTTAAAATGGAGATCAATATTGAGCAGTGGGATATCAAAGTCATGGGTTTTACAAACACTGTTGTGTGAGAAAGTAGATGCGCGTTTGAAAAAAGCACCTAGACGTCGGCTCACAATTGATTACCATTGCAAAAGTGGATTCAGCGGCCAATAACAGTTTCAACCATTTAAAATGTTCTTGCTAATAACAAGAATGAAACACATAAGACCATCCCTTCTTAAACAGAGATCACATGCTGTGACGACCAGGGCCTCATGATGTCATTGCAGCCTCTTTTTAAGTGCAAATGCAGTGAATTTATGCACATCACAGTCACTGGTACAAACAGTTGTGAAGCTCTCAAGCAATCATTCCCAGGATCCACACAGTTTATTTCAGCTCATTTTAAAAGAAGAGTCCTTGTATGTCGGCGTTTGAGTTGGAACCTCATATCAAAATGTTGTTTAGGGTCCCAGTTTGACCAGAGACAGCCCTGTGGATACAGTAATAGTTTCCATTTCCTTTCAACAATGAGAGTAAGGGAGGCTGCTTCGTTGTTTTCTCTACAAGCTTAGTTCTTAGCCTTTGTCAGCCTTATATCATTGGGAATGATCACCAGAGTCATCTTCATTTAAGTGAAGGATTAAGTATGTTATGTCATATGTTTTAGTTTTTGTTTGTTCTTTTTTTTTTTTTCATTTTCATTTTTTTCATCTTTCAGGGAGTACACGTTATTTTGTACTTGCAGTAAAAAAACATCCACATTGAAGACGCGGCACTGTGCTTTGTCTACTTAACTGTTGCTTTCAAAATATAATTCATAATCACAACAGTGGTACTTAGGAAAGAAATGGTCTTTTACATGTATAAGGTAAGTGTACTCATAAATTGCATTAATATTTTTCTTCCATTTAAGTGTACTGGGCTACACGAACCAATGGCGTGTGCAAATTTAGGGCTGTATGAGCCTTTTCATGGATAACAAAAAAAAAACAAACAAAAAAAAAAACATTACATCCTGAACCATCGACGCATAGGTGGTAATTGTGTTTTAGATTAAAAGCTTAGTAGCCTGATTGTTGGTCCTGCCTCAGTCAATAAGCAGGCTTGGAAAGGGGAGTGCACTCTGGACCCACTGTGGTGATTAACTGCTTGTTCCTGAATTTTATTTGTGATCAAGCATGGAGATTAAAAGCAGTGGTGGTCAGGGAGGGAAAGGCATTAAAGTGATGCACTCTGTGACAAGAGGTTTTTAAGTTCACTGCAGGCTTGTTACTTGGTATATTTGCAAACAGCCCTGTAGCACTGGCTGCATGTGCTAGTGGCGCTTCAAGCTTTATGGAGGAGCTTTCGAAACATCAATTTGTTTTTCACTTGATTAATCGCCAACATCGGTGCCTATTCTATGAAGCACTCCACTTTGATAAGAACCATATACATACCTCAAATATAAGTCTAGGTTTGAAATGAGATAGTTATGCCTCACTGAGAAATCACACTGAGCTGCTGACATTTTGAGAAATACCTACTGCGTCATCCAAGGGGAAAAAAAGATCTTGAGCTCAATAACAATCTATTATGGATAAGGTTTTGTGGAGACACTGAGATCCAACTATGCACCATTATGATAAGGATAAAAAGGTCTCTGATATGCAATTTCTTTTTGTAAAGAATGATTTACTTCCTGTCAAACGCAGATGAAGATAAATCTGTATGCACTGACAAAGTAACAAACACAATCTAATAAAAGATAATCACAAAGAAAGTTGAGTGCCCCAGAAAAAAACAAAAAAACAACTGTTTTTAACAACTGATGATTGTTGCCCTTTGTCAGAACAGTTGCCAAAATCAGCCATATAGTATATTTGGGATGTTTTTTGTTTTACATATCAAAAAAAGGAAAGCAAAACTACCAGCATTTTACACCACATGGAATGAAAAATAAATTTGTTAATGTATGTAGGGCTTGAATGTCAGTGTGAGATTGCAGATGTTGCACATAAATTCACAGAATTATACACAGAAATGTTGCAGGACAGACTGACCAGCCTCCTGCTAAGCGTACTTGATGTCCCTGCTCTCCCTTTCAGAACACAACCACGAGCATCTGCTGCTGTTGCTGCAACTCTCAGCAGCAAATCTACAAACAACTTGGACTGATATGAACTCGGCGTCTTAAAGCTCAGCTTTCAGGGCTGCAACAAGCAGGCTATGTTTTAGTTTCTCTTTGGTTCATAGAAGCAGCACACTCCTCATCACCTGGTAATGTTGGCTGCCGTGCACATATTTTGGACAACACAGCAGAGGCAGAGGGCACCATGCTGGTCACTGATGGCACTGAGTAGTAGCTCAGCTGTGCTGTACATATGAAGACAAAGAGGTGCAAGATGAGGCTGAAGACCAGGTGTGTCCTGTTGCTGTAGCAACAGATGAGACTACAAGCTGAAGCTGGTGTAAGAAAAGGGATTTTCTTAGCAAGGTATGAAATTGATTGATTTTTTTTTTTTTTAATGAAAACACACCACTCAGGAAACATTTTCAAGGAGCGATCTTAATATTTCAACTGATATCATAGATTACAAAGGTAAATGTTGAATTTTAAATGTAAATTACAAAACATATTTGAACATATTGTTCAAGCATGTCCAAATGAAAGGAAATAATGGTTGAGTGAAGCTCACAGTTCAGGTTAGTTTTGTTTTTTTCTTTTTAAAAACAGCACATCTCTACTTCTCTCATTCAGCTACATGAACAAATGCTTTATCTAGAAGTCTTGTTCTCCCTCCGTCGATCTCAGTGAGCTAGCAGTACAGAGCTAACATTGAGTTAATGTTGTAATAGTAATGCTGCTGGTTAGTCAGTTTAACAATATTACAGAATGCGAAGAGGGATGCTGAGATGCCATACCGTTGTTATTTATTTATTTTAACCCCCCTTTTGAAGATGTGAATGTTTAAATAATTTACTGCGGAAGACGTGGTACATATTTGTGTTTTCACTTAAAAGGACATTGCAAATATCAGCAGAGCAGAAAATAGTTATTCTGTGACTTGATGACTAGTACTGTCGTGTACATCAATGTATGCTGATTGTATAATACTGTCCAATGATGAAGATGTTGATTGGAGTCAAACTATAGAAGTGAAGTATCATGAAAGGCCTTATATGTAATCACTGAGTATTATACTATATGTGATGCTTAGCGTTACATTGTGATTATGCTTTAGAGTATTTGTTGTACAACAAATAGGTTTGATAAAATCTATATAAAGCCCTGTTTATAAACCAAACAGGTCAAGTCTTATGGACTGGAGAGTCAGTCCAGTGATCGTGAGCCTCCCAGTATGATTCTTCCTGGAACTCAGACCAAGTCGTCACATACTGCACCTGTTGTAGGATGGTGCCAGCAGCCAGGACTGACACACTCACTGACATCCATCCATCCATTCATCCATCCATCCATCCATCCATCCATCCATATCCCTGGAACTGTCATAAGAACCTTTGCAAATATCAAGAAATCTACAGAGAGTGGACCAACAAGACACTTTACTGCAAAAACAATTGCAGGACACTAGAATTTATTGACTTTTAAATTTATTTGGATGGGTCCATTTTATTTCATTTTCATGTATTTGTCATTCATTGTGTGTGAATTATCACCTGCAAGATGACTTTACTAAAGTTACAGTTTGAAACTTACCTTGTTCTCCGTGTACTTTCCTGTATGGTTATTACAGTTTTGTTTTTGTTTTGTTTTTTTTGTTTTTTTTCTCCTTAGCTGCTTACAAACTGAGATTTGCAGTGTATTAACCAGCAGTGGGTTACAGTAGTAAGAAAAAGAAAATGTTAAGGGTTAAAATATCAATTGAATCCAGAGTGTAGGGTCATGCCTTCGCTGCACAGCAGAGAAGTTAACCGGCCGCTGCGGTAACTAAGCCATCTACACCTGCTCAGACAAAAGTCTGGCATCCAGAGTTTACACCACGGCAACTAAACGCATTCTAAAGTCATCTCCTGGACTGTTCTGCTTAAACAAGACAGACATTTCAATCATGCATGAGCAGCTATTTGATAGAGCTTGACTTCACCTTTTCCACTTGAGCAAATAAATTGTAGCTCGTGGTTGGGCCCTGTTAAAGCTGCAAACCCAAACCCATTTGCTGATGCATTTAGACTGTTTGCAGGTGGACTTATTGACAAATAAATAAATATATAATCTCCTTGACACTGGCCTCTCAAGGAAGATTTTAGGATTTCGTCATCCCCAAACTTCACTTTAATGTGATAAGCACTGATTACATCAAACATTCACCTAAATAACCTTATTGCTTTACAGACAGAGGCTACCAGCATGGTCACATAGTAACTAAGCCTGAACGAGGTTCGGTTCAAACGTTTTTGGGCAATTAAGAATTTTTATGATTCCGACATTTACACACCACAGTTCATTTGAAGCAAAATAGTCGAGATGCTATAAAAGCGTAGACTTGAAGCTTTATAAGGGTTCTTTTGTAAGAGGTTTAACAAAAGTATAACATTAGCCTTTTAATAATTACAGTCATCTTAAGCAAATTACACATATTTACAACTGGATAAAGTAAAACTCTAATTATAATAGCTGGATGAAAATTCTTGGCAGTCATTGACTGCTTTAAGTCTGTAATAGACCTACCTTCTCCAGAGTATTCTCAACTTCTGTTGACGCTGTAAAGGTTTTGTTTTTTTCTTTTTTTCCACCAGGAAAATGATTTTGTGATCATCCACTTTAGATGTGTTCTGTTGTTGACCTAACCAGTCTTTTCTTTCTCTTTAACATTGTACCAACCTGTTTTTTTTGTTTGTTTCTTCTCTTTTGTAGATGTATATTGTTTTTCAACCTCCTAAATTTGCACTAACATCTCCCTGGACTTCATAATGGCAGCTTCAGGAAAAGCACATGCAAATTGAGGTACTTTGCTTGCAACTGTTACAACTCTTGATTTTGTTATATCCTCATTGTGGTGGTGTACAAAAGCACGAATCATAAAACCTGTCATTGTCAAACTCTAGATCGAACTGTATATTACAGCTCCTCCAGCAGATGAGGTGGTCATAGGACACACAAATCTGATCTGAACTTGCAAATGCCATTAACAGTGCAGACTGCTTGACCTTTTTTGATTTGTTTGGTAAACAAATTTAATATGCCTGGAGTCAAAACAAAACATAAATGTTTTGACACAAAGAAAGAATCTTGTGATAGATGGCGAGCAACAATGGAGGGAGGATTCCCTTAAGGCAGACAATGAAATACACAAGGGTCTTTATGAGTGCCCATACTGAAGTACCAAACGCAAATGTACAAATGCAAAATAGCGCTAGAAGGATCATTATAACGCTGATTTATAACTTTATACTAAATTCCTCAAATGGCATGGCTGCACTTTGGTGATTCAGGGGTTTATGAAGTCATTCATATATTAAAAATGTTTAAAGAAATTGCAAAGCGCTCATAAAGAGAGAACTCCTCTGTTTTAAACCAGCCTCTTATAAACATTTATAAGTTAGTACATGCAGCTCAATAAACAAATAAATGAGCAAAAAAAAAATCTGACATTTTGCTACAATCAACATAGTTATAACTGACATTTGAGAGTTGTGAAAACCTCAGATATCCAGCTTTACTCCCTGAAAAGACTAATGTGAATTAAAACTTGTATTTCTCACCACCAAAATAAACTGGCTCCAGTTAGGGGGAACAAAATCGGGCATCCAAAACCACAAACCAAGAAGACCCAGCAAAGAGGACTGAACTGATCCTGGAGAAAAAGAAAATTGATTAGGAATAGAGGGAAAAATCAAACTTTCTTCTAAAGTTTCAAGTTATGCATCGTCCTCTGCATCACTATTCAGCGAACGAAAAAGCTAAATGGAGAACTGGTAAAAAAGCATGAATGTTCACGTCCATAGACAGACTTGTAGTTAGCCTGTTCCGAGACAGGAACAAACTACAGAGAAGAAATTACCAAGAACTAATCAGTGACACTCAATTTGTTTTACATGAACTCAAACAACAATGTTACCTTCACTATCAAATGCAGCTTCACATCAACCACTGGCTCTTCTCTCTAACTGGAATGTTTTCCACCTCTGTTGGAAACGACCACAGGAACAACAACAAAAAGTCTTTTTAGTTCAGTAATTTATTACACCATTACTTAAACTTTGCGATCAAACTAAAATTTCCACTAAGTTAATCTTGAGACTCCTGCTGCGGCTCATTTGATTTGCTTCATTTAATTGCCCGATGGGCAGCACTGAACAAGTGGTGACAAAATAAATTTAACCTGTGATGAATTGGAAAGAATAGTATTTATTATTCTACAAACACACAAGATTTTGTCTTAGGCAATTTGAATTAGATATTTGATAGATAGCCATCATGTATTATGGAAGATGTGTTAGTGTATTTAAAGTTTAGATGAGCATGCACAAACATTTCCAGCCAGCATCTGTAGGTTGGATTCATCTGAGTTATAAATGGGCTAAAAAATAGGACCCCATGTGGGAATGTCTGCCAGTTCCATATTGGCCCCGCGAGAATTAACCACTTGTGTTCGCTTGTGTAGTTGGCTCCAATGGGACCCACATAAGACACCCATTTTGGGGTAGTAGCCATTCATCACCCATGCTCCTATAACCACAGTGAAAAATTCACATGGGGCCAACATGGAAGCGGTGGACGACTCCAAATGCAGACCTGTTTTTAAACCCGTTCATATATCAAATGGGTCCCACATACAAGTGTTGGCTGGGATTTGTTCATGGGTTCATGCATATCCATTTATAGCTTTTATGTAAGCTTCATGCAGGCCTATCTGGGTACTCCCACTGTGACTAGAAGCTTGATGCAACACTGTAAAAGCATATCACTCTAGTTTTCTTTTCTCCACTATAGTCACATTTTCACATAAAGAGCTGGAAGCCTATTGGACCTCATAACAGCGATGCTTTCAGCACCTTCCGGCCCAGTAATGAATACCTCGTTTTGAGGTATGGTGACATGAATCTAAACAGTATACCTGCTTTTCTTTCACACCTGTCACACAGAAACACACACTGACAAACTGAAAAATAGGTAAGTGTAGATATTCATACCCCTAGCGTTATATTTCAAGCAAATATCAAAATTCTCCGCTCGTGACCACAGATGCTGAAATGTACATATTGCAATTGTGTTGGCTGCAGTTGAGGGTGAAGAGAGCTGGCGGGTGGGAGTGGGGCATACATTTGCAGTCACGCTGCAGTAATGGAATCAAAGACTGATGAGTGTGCATAGCAGGCTATTTACTCTGTCTGGTTCCAAAACAAAACACTATGATCCACACTATATTTCTTCCAGTGGTCCTTCCACCTCATCTCACAGCATATGTCCCCCTGCCCCCCCGACTCCACCCTCCCATGAACTCTGAGTTAATCATTTAGAAATAATTAAATTCAATAAAGTGTAAAAGATTAAATAAGAAACAACAGCAGGGCGTTATGGGCTAGGGTGCTGTAGCAGGAGCACCCCCCCACCCTAGTGTGTAAAGAGAGCAAATAATGTGCTGAAACTGAAAATGAAGAGAATACAAACGCATATGATTGACAAGAGACCCAGCAGATAGAAGGAAAATGACAAATGTGCGCAGCAAAAAAGTATGAAAAGTATGACAGAGCCTTAGAGAAAAAGCGAGGGAATAAGCGAAGGAAAGTAGAGAATAGTGCAGCTTTGGGAGCGGTTAACTATTCATCAAGGCTGAGTGGTGATGGGTAGTGACGTAGAGCGGGGAGGGAGGGATGGGGGGGGGGGGCAAATAATGAAGGTAGAAAGAGAGACACCTGTCAAGCTTTAGGACACAGCTGGAGATGCACAGACACAGACATGACTCACCAGCACAAATGTGCTATTGTGCCTGCGAATTGTTCACCTCGAGATGAGAAATGAACACATGTCAGCACGAGTGCGTCTTGTTACGAGTAAATTAGTGGTAATTAAAGCCTGGATTCTTGTATTATACTGCTAACAGATGAAATATAAACGCAAACAACTTCATTCAAATCATTCTTTCTATGCCTAGCATGTCTTCTGCTCTTTCTGAAGACATAAATCTTTAAAATCCGCTGCAATAGAAGAAGATGGATGTCACCTTTCGGTGGACCTTTTCTATTTTCTATCTTAGCTTTTTTTTTTTCTTTTTTTTTACATTTTTTTATTTATTTACTTTTTTAAAAGTCAGTGAAATGAACCACAGAATAGAGAAAAAGCTTGTTAATTTTACATACCAGCTCTTTTCTGCAAACTATACAAAGAAGAAAGGAAAATAGAAGGAACTTATTGGGTCAATCTGTGAGAGAAGCGTGTGCCGTAACTCATCATGCCATTCTTGTAAAAAAAAAGTGTTAAACTGTGTATTTTATTCACATTATGTTTTTATCACGCTTTAAAGTGAAAATGATCCTCCTTAGAAGAGAGAGGGAAACGTTTTTTTGTCTAACAGAGGTATAAAGTCAGACATTTATGATGCACATCTGATCATTGAAAAACATCTCTCTTAAACCAGATCTTTTGCATCCACTTTAACATGCAATATTCACGACCAATGTCATTTCTTTCTTTTAGGTACAATTTCTTTCTTTCTTTTTACTTTTTTTTCCTAATATGCAAATTCTGATATGTAGTTTTGCTGTTATTTCAGAACTTTACATGTCTTTGCACTCATTAATTTTGCAAACGTGTGATCCCACCGAGGCTGTTCTAGAGAAATGCTAGGAAGGATTTACCTGCGTTTCCTCTTCTCTCAGCTCCTCCACAAATCCTCCTACTCCTTGTCTGCTCAAAGATAACATCCCTCATGATAACGGGAGGGACAATTTTCAAGTCAGGAGAAGGGGAGGGGGGGATCTGAGAAAACATAAGTTGAATGAATGAAAAGCACCTGCTGGATGTTCTCCTGCAATGGACTGGTGGCTCTATTACTTTATCAAGCTATGTCAAAGAGCAAATAAATGTGCTTTTTGTCTGTTTTCCCGGAATAGAATTCCTTCTGCCACTTTGTTCGGTGAGGAAGCAGGAGCTACACTGATCCCGATAAACATAATTCACCTTGTTGCTCTGGTTGAACCTTAGGATTTTAGTGGATAAAAAAACAAGTCTGCAGTTTCCTTCCACACCTACCGGTAACCCTCATTGGAGATGCTTGGTAAACCAGACTGAACTTGTAGCAGATATGTATTGTTTCAGTTATGATTTTTATTTCTCTTTTTTTTTCCCCATTGGCTTTGATTCTCATACACTCACTCTTGGCTTTGCACTATTGACCGGGGTGCACTAGATTGGACATAAACACTGTATTAGTGTGATTGCTTGGATAGAGTTGATCCATGCTGGGGGCAGCCTGTCTGCTCGCCTGCTGTTGCTCCTGACCAATCTCAGAGGGAAAATTGGAATTCAATTAGTCTGGCCAGTAGGGCTCCCCCCACCAACAACGAGGGGATGTGTGTTTTCTTTTTTTTGTTGTCCTTATACCACCCCTC
>JBAMYA010000007.1:7232674-7247737 GCA_037176975.1 Arrhamphus sclerolepis | reverse complement strand
CGGCGTTTTTTAGATTTCTCCCTTTTTGTTTTTTCTGCCCACTCTCAGAGGGAAAATGGGAGTTCAAGTGGTGTGGCCAGTGGGGCCCCCCCCCCCCCCCCCCCTCTTTCTTCCCTTTCTTATTTTTTTAATATATCACCCAACCTCTTTTTCTTTCCTTGAGTTGCTCTTTTGCCACGATCCCCTCTCTCTGTATATCTCTCTTGATCCAAGTCAGATTTTCTTATGACAGTTGCTGCTGATCTGACTCAGAGGGGAGAGGGGGATGCAATTAATTCAGCCTTGGGAGCTCTCACTTGTTTACTATTCATCCTAGCATTCTGCACTTCATCTGATGGTCACTGTGATCTCTCCCCTGGTGTTATCCTTCCCTCCCAGGTATCTCCTCTGCTCTCCTCTTGCTTGCTCCCAGCTGTGGTATAAATCCTTATTGATGGAGGAATAGGGCATGTGAGGAGGAAAAAAAAAGAAAAGAAGGAGAAAGAGCTACAGGGAAAATGGAAAACGATAGCCATAAGAGGCAGTTGATATCCAGAGGGCTATTAAAAAGAGAAAGGAAAGACAAAAGAGGTAGGGAAGGGTGAGATGGACCTCTAAAGAGAAATGATGGGATAATGGAGTGAAAAAGTACAAGGTATAAATAACTGGTTTTGTTGGCAGAGGGAGAAATGGAGAAACAGAGATGAGAGCCAGAGGGTGGAGAACAGACATACAATGGCAAGTGATGGACAGAGACAAAAAAAAAAAAGAAAATTATGCATGTTGATATAAATAATGGATGTCCCAAAACACAGAAAAGAGGCATGAGAGATGTACATGGAGTCTATGAAAAAAATCTGGGAGTCTCCCAGGAGTCATCATGATGAATATCAGTACCGTTATCAAACTTCACATCACTTGATGTGAACCCAGAAAAAAGATGGGGAGAAAAAAAAAACCTCTTGAACAGACTTTTTCAACGTAATTTGTCCAATAAACTGGTACATTATCCACCATCACTCCACACCCACCAGTGACATTTTTAATGCTTTGAGTCATCAGTGTAGGAAAGCTGTGAGAGTTGTTTAAAAAGCACTTGAGATTTTATTAATATTACAATGGTATGCTGTTCACAGCGGGCTAACCAACAGCTTGCAGCTCACTCATCCACAATTCCCAGGAGTTTCATGAGTGGTCTGCTTCACTTTATCACACATCTATTGCAGTAGCACTGTTATATTATCAGGGATTTGAAGTTTTCCATTTCAGCTTATGCCAAAAGATGGCAAAAGCTCCATCACAAAACAGCAGCATAGCTTCTTGCAGATGGTGTCTGAAGTAGACGATATATGTATGAAAAATCCTTTATAGTTGAGCAAGATTTTTATATAAATATCAACAGAAATCTTTCATATTCTTTTAGGTTTTTGTGCAACTCTTGTTCTCATGGAGACTTTTTTTTTTTTTACATTCTCATCTATGCACAAGAGACCTTGAAGAGAAAAAAAAAAAAGCCTTGTTCCAACTTTATGAAAGAATTCTAAAAAAGAATTCAAATGTACTAATTTATAGAAAAAGAAAAAATAATTCACGTACATTTCCAGTCCACTCTTGAAATGTTTCTACTGCCTGTCAGAGTAAGATTATGGAGTAAACATAAAGAGAGACCCACACCTGCCATTTTAAGGATTCACAGGATTCACAGTGTTTGTTAGCAAAAACTAAGGCCCAAATCTGGTTCTTATTAAGTGCTCAAAGGCACAGTACCCTCTATCATTTCAAAAGTCTTTTGATTCAGCGAATACTGAGAGATGAGGTGTTTTGGTCTCACTCAAGTCCATTACTGATATCAAGGTAGTTCTCAGAAAAGAGGAATGGACAACCATCAGCACAGAACTCACTGTTCATGCGTTTCTTTGAATTTTAATTTTCTTCAGCGTATACTGATGGGATTTGTATCGGATGTGTCGGAGGTGTGCTTTGCCAGCGAGAATCACCTGCTCTTAAACCTGACTTGACTTGATATGATCACATTAGTTCCGAGCCGGCGGGATGAAAACAGCTCCTGTTTTGACTTGTGCATGATATAATGCACTGATTGGCACTGATTCTTTTCTGAAAAATCATTCAAGCTTTCAAAATATCATCTTCATAATAATGTAGGGTCATGTTACTGAAAGATCTGAACAGATGCATATTGTTCATGAAGATAAAAGGAGGGAAAAAAAGCAGCCTGTTTTGACATGATGATAACCAATTCACATTTAAAAAAAAAAAAAAAGGAAAAAGATGTCATTGCTGAGACTTCAAAACCAAGAAAACACCTGGGTTAATTTATAAGGTGTTGCCTTTAAGACATTTGTGGTGAGGGCTTAGAGAAAGCTGCTGATCCCAGGGAGAGATAATAAGACTGAATGCTTTTGATTAGCATGCTGTATGGGTAAGATAAGATGGCGCAGAGGTGTGTTGGAATACTGGTCCCTTGAAAGGGTTTCCAAGACCAATCGTTATAAATTTCTTCTTATTTTTGTAAGAGAATTGAAGGGACTTTGTGGTATTTTCTGCCTGCATGTGTGCATACCAGAGGGTAGGCTGCCTAACAGAAGGCACAAGGAAAAAAAGGGGAAGAGCTAGGCCAAAGGTTTGCTGTGTACACGTTTTCATTTTTTATGGGAGCTTTTCAAACCCCCAGAGACGAGAAGTCTGTTTCTTATCTGTCCTTGTGTTTCAAGGGGGGATAAAAGCAATCTTCAAATGGCATCTGCAGTCGAGGAGCACTTGAACCCAATCAGCAACCGTCAGACCAAAATGGACCACAGGAGAGTTTTTGTGGTAAAAGAAGCTTAATGCCAATCACACCAAACACTCACATTCACATACATCAATCAGGTGGTCTCACACAAGGCCGTAAACACACTGAAATCTGACATTGGTTGTTCCTCCGGAGGTCTAAAAGAACTTACCGAGTGTATGGCAAAGCTGTGCTGCAGCAACAGATGCAAAGAGCCTGTGGTTATGGGGCTAATCACACAGGGGGCAGCTCCAGCCCTCTGACAGGCTGTTCATTTGTTTCACTGCCAAAAAAATTTCCTGTCTCCTTTTTGTCCTCCCATGAATGCGGCAGACACCCGTGAAGGATACAAAGACTCCACATCCTTTTTCATTTTTTTAAATAAGACAGTCCTCTCCATCACCCACAAGATTTTTTTAAGCAATCATTTCTCAAAACTTCAGAAGACTCACTGCAAAGCAAATCTCCTTCAGACCATGTGGGTGGGTAGTGTTAAATGTCACTCGCAGCACAAATGGTTGCTGAAACAAAAGTAAACTCTGCAAAGCTTGTGATAACGGACAAGTTTGTGCTAATTAAAAATAACAAGCTGTCCATATGGCAGCCATAAGCAAGCAATCAATAATAGTATTATTATGCACTTTTATTAAGTAGCAGTAGTGTTATTTTATTTATTATCATTATTATTATTATTGGGTTTTTTTTGTTTGTTTTTTTAGATAAGAGAAGCTTAAGTGTTATGTGCACAGGCCAGTGTTTCTAAGAGGCCTTAGAACAGACATATTATTCATCTATTTATTTTTCCTTTACAAATTTTAAAACAATTTTCAACATTATGGTTCTAACATAATTACCTAACCATACTATACTTCAACAAAAATAAGGCTCCAGTATATTTTTTATTTATTATTTTTATTATTGTTTTTCTATTTTTTTTGTGTGTAAATTCTCTCTTTTTTCAGTGAACTCCATCACATCACAGCAAACAGCTACTGTGTAAGATTCAATTATTACAATTCTGTGCACGCAAAATAAAAGCACCAGCAGATGTGAGATGACATTAATAGCATTACTTCACTCCACTATTCCACTTTTTCTGCTATAATATTCCTATGCGCTCTTTCAAATATTGTGCGGCACAATTTTAACAATTTTTCAGCCTAGAATTTCACTTTCTGGGGAGAGAGAAGAAGATGTACAATGTCCACAGCAGATCTAGTAGCTGGTTAGAGAGAAACAGAGAAGGTGCAGACGATGCCATTATGGCTGATGTCCCACCAGCGTTACAGCAACCAGTTATGTGAATGAAAATGTTTAATATGAGTTCTCATTGCTTCCCAGGCACTGACATTAGTGCAACTGCCACCATCACTGTGGTCCAAACCTCTACACTTCAAGGTGCAGAATTACTCTGATGCACAGCGTAAAATTAAACATGACTTCACATCCCAAGATGGGTTTTTTTTTGTTGTTGTTTTAGCATAAAGCTCTTATTTCTATTCTATATTAGCTTGTCAAAAGAACCAAACTTGGACCAAACACACAGTCGTATCTTTGTTGCTGTAACATGTTCCTTTATTATTGAACCCTTTATTATAATCATATAGCAGCTCTTCAAACTAAAAGACCTTTTTCATTTCTGTTACTATAGAAACTTGTTAAATGTTAAGTACCGCCACCCTTTCAGTTATATGTGCTTTATTTGGCAGCCAAATCAGTTTTTCCCACTCAAGTTATCAAATAAACTTTGCACGCAGCTGTGCTTTTCAATATAATAATATTTAAAATTACCATTTAAAAAAAGAAAAAAAAAACTTAAGAAAATAGAGACTGGACCTTTGGAAATCAGTTTATTTCTCAGACAAACAGCAGGATGAAGGAGAAAGTAAACAACATCTTGACTCACACATATATATAGGCATAACCTTTAACAAATAAAATCCTTCCAGTTGTGATTTTATCATAAGATTGTATACAGTTTCCAAATGAGAAGAAATTTATTGCGTAAATTGCTTAAAATGAAGTGTAAAATACACTTCTTGAAAACAGTCTGACTTCAACCGAGTAGTCAAACCGTGCAGCTGCAAGCATGAAACAGCCTCTGCAAAGTTCAAACTGACATGACATAACACTGAAAGGTAGCAACACTGATGTGGAAGACAGAGCGATAAATACTTGAAATAACTGGATTATTATTATTATTATTATTATTATCATTAGAATTCTCAAAGCTGAGAAAAGGCGATTATTAATGGATGTCTTCATTTCATCCTCTGTGTGTGCTACAATGACAAACTCAAACTGCACCAACTTAAATGCAGCCCACCTGGATGTGGAGTGGACTGCACGCTCTGGAGGGCTTAGACCTTAAAAATAAGAGGAGGGACAGTGCCATGACCAAATGATGCTTTGTCATGGCAGCAGAATCTGATGCTACGCAGCTCAAAACCCTGGCACAGGCAGGAAACTGCTCTCCTCTGCACATATGTACACTTGAGGAGTCTCAGAACACAAGGTGGCCCTTAAGATGAGAGAGATTTGCACAGTGCCAGTGGGTGGTACGTTCCTGCTGTGTAACCATGGCAGCATGTCGTGTGTTGAGTGCAGCCAGGTGTGGAGAACAGATTCTAGATCACACCCTCGTGCTTCTGTCAAAGAAAGTTTAATTTCTTTGAATTATAACTTTAGCTTATGTTACACCTTTTATATTTTCCTTCTCTTCAGCCACTGAATATTATTTGTGCTTAGGTTATGTTGCAAGCTCTACCTTGCACTACCTTTTTTTTAAAAAAAAAAAAAAAAAAAACATCAAAGGACAGCATTAGACAAAAGTTGTTTTGCAGTTTGTTTTATATTCAGTGATCTTAGTGATTGATAGAACAAGATGTTAGCGGTTTTATTAGGACCAATTAACTGATTAAAAACTGGCAAAGAGAATGGAAATAAGAAGGAAACATAAACATAAAAATTAGCTAAGAAAAGGGGAAAAGAAAATTCAGACAGCAACAACACAGAATTCATGGGCTGAGAAAGCTGTGAGCTTAAAATGGAAAGCCACCGCCTCTGAGCCGTATGGAGAACGAACATTGGCATTGATTTTACAAGATGAAAAGAACTCATAAAAGAGAAAAGCCTCAGGAGTGATGCAAATGCAGGTCCTGAACTGTTATCTTGAACACTTTTCAGCTTGTTAATTCACCTAATTTTTGGGGTTGACAACAAATAGCTTGTTTATCATTGTTTTATTCCACTGCCTACGCAGTTTAGCAGTAATAACAATGCATTTCAGGGACACTGAGAAGCGTGTTATTTGCTTTTAAATGGTAAAAAGTATTATTGTAACTAAACAATCAAAATCACTTCAATAGTTTAACACACTCGATACGAGGTTAAAGGATGATTTCACCATTAAAGCAATCAAACAGCATTTTCAAGGTTAATGACATTCAGCTTCATGTGCAGCACAACACTGTAAAAAATGTTAAACTTTTGCTGTAATCTGTGTCAATAAAGGTTGTGTGTGCCAGTGATAACCAGCAGGTACTAATTATACATCTAAATATGATCAGAAAGGCGAGTGTGAGTTACAGTGCAACATAATGTTTTGAGCAGGGTGATAAGGAATTAGTTCTGCTTTATTTATTCAAAGAAACATTCCTAATACTGATCGATGATGGCGTCTTTCTTATGCATCAGAGTCAAAAGCATGAGCAGATTCACCACAACAAGAGCATCATTTTTAAATTGCCACTGTTTTGAAAAGGAAATGAGCAGAATTGATAGTTGAAAGCAGGAGGCTAAAGCACAGGAGCGAGTGTTCATGTAGGCTAAACAGAAATAAGAGGCAATGAGAGGAATGAAAATGTGCTTCTGTGTGGCCCTCTGAGATATCAGCATCCATGTCACAGTAATTATTAAAAGATTAGCCCAGAAAAAAAATCGCCAGAGACACGAAACGGACCCGCAAACACAGATTACAGTGGCCTCTGTCTTTTTTTGTCACGTTTGCTCCTTGCCTACTCGACATGCACCCACCACGACCCCTCCACATATCTGACCCTGTTCACCAAAAACACTGTTCAAGACGTATTTGTGTGCTTTTCTGTGTTCTTATGTTTTCCCCACTTCAGTGGGGAAAACAGTTTATCTCCATCATTTCATGGCTGCACACTCATCTGACCTGACTGGGAGGAAAGTAGCGACTTCTGCCAGGAAACCCGTTAATTATAGATGGAGTTACATTTTTGACATTTGTCAGATTTTCCATCCCTAATAGCTCTTACAAGCTGCAAAAGTCATCATGTAGACTGAAGTCTCGTGGTGACGCAGGTTAATATTTTGATTAATTTTTAAGTGGATAATTTTAAAATAAGGAAATTGCTCTTCAAAATGTGCGTAACTGTGCAAAGTGGTCAACTATCAGTGGGTTTCTGACTTTTTTCAGCCATGAGAGTATTTTTTATTATTTATTTTTTCGTGAAAAGGATTTCAAATTACATCCAGATTAAATGTTAAATGGCCATTTTAACCTCATCCAGGTTCTACAAAGACATATCCATTTTATATGCTTTACACACTGATTTTTTACAGCCTTGCTAAAATGAAACCGATAGAATTGAGATCGATTCCCTAAATTTACCAGTTAGAAGAACAACCACCCACTGTTCCACAGCTCAGCGGGTAGAATCAGTTTATCAGTCATCACACTCTGAGTTATAATATCTTCTTTATTTAAAGGAACATTATAATTTTCACAGGATGAAGACAGGAACAGCTTTTTTCTACTTTTAAACTTGAGAAATGTTGTGAATGGTATTTTAGATTTAGATTAGAAAGCTCGGACCCTTCAATGATCTTCTACCAGTCTGTGGTTGAAAGTACCGTCTACTTTGCTGTTGTCTGCTGAGAGGGCAGCGTTGGTGCCATGGACGCCAGCAGGATCGACACACTGATCTGTAAAGCTGGTATCATCAGTGGACATACTGGATATGTTTGATTCAGTGAGGGACAGGAGGACACTGAACAGCTGTCCATCTTGGACAATCAGTTCCTGCCACCTTCATCACACTTTCCAGAAGAATTCTACCTGATGTGACAGATAATCACACCTGCACATGTAAATATGTCCCTTCCAACACTGCCAAAGTGTATATTGTTCTGTTAAACTCTTGTTATATCACCCATATTTTCCTTTTTTCACTTGTATATGTGCATACAACTCTAATCGTTCTTTGTTCATTGTGGTGCATCTATATTACCTCTTCTTCTACTTCATGTTTCTATAATATGAACACAAAATGTCCAGTGAAAGAAAAAAGGCACACCATACACAGACATTTGTTGTTTTATATATATATATAAATGGCAAACGTCTCAGTTTTGAGACGTGAAGTGTAAAAATAGGTGATTACGTGTTATGCATTTTTCATAAAGTCAAAGCAGACTAAAGTGTTTCTTTAATTGCTTTGGTTCAAATAGCAACATGTTTTCATCAACAGTTGTTTAGTTACTCTGCCAAACTTGCTCAGACTATTATTAGTCATTTACCACATTTTCATAAAAAAAAAATAAAATGCTCACTGAAGAACAGATATATAAAGATATTTTGAATTACATCAGTGTGCACTTCGAAATACTTTGTCAGGATAATAAAATACTTGAAAAGCAAAATAAATAAATAATAATAATGATAATAAACTTGTAGAAATATTACTGAGGCAGCCAAATTTTAGTTTTAGTTGTGATAAAAAAGTAAAATAATCTATGTGAAAAGAAAGATGCATATGAACAGCTGAGACTGAGAGATGTTTGATACTCTTTGATCTAGTCATCGTGTTCATTATTGATGAGAGACACATGTTAGTAATGTTCTGCTTTCTTTCATGTGCATGGCGGGTTTTTATTGCAATATTATATTTTAGTCTTTGGGGAAAAAAAACAAAACAAATAAGAAAACAACTTTGTGAGTAAAACTAACCACGTACATTGTAAATATTTAGCCTCATCTACCGAGAGTTCTGGGCTTTAACAAATGACTAACTTTGCAGCACAGACGAGTAAAGACTTGTCAAAATCACAAGTCATGAACTCGTTGATGAAAAAGCAGTGTCTGGTGATACTGAATATTTAGCAGTGGTAGTTTAAGCCCATGTGTGTCGTACGTCCAGACGTGATCAGTGGACACATGTAACGATCAATATATTAATAAGTATATCTACGAAGACACTTGATGGCAATGTTCTGCACGCTGTGGTGTTTATGTTTGTGCTGCACAGGTGCATTTTTGGACATTGGTGCAAGTAGGTTTATCAAGTAGCTTTGCTTAAAAAAAAAAAGAAGAAGAAGAAGAAGCAGGAGGAATTGTGAGAGGAGTTTTGAAAAAATGAACTCAGTTTTGAGAAATATGAGTTTACTCCAAAATCCAATCATTTATCTTATAATTTTTTCATAAGAATATAAGCCCCTCAGTGAGGTGATTTTAAGGCAGAACAAACACTCCGACTTTTGATACCACAAATACACTCTGCAAGTACCTTTGCTTGTAATAAATGTGCCCCGTGTGTCATTACTTCTTCCACCGTTGGTCTTTCTGGCTCATGTTTTGCTCTCTTTAAGGAACTACATTATGAATGCAAACAATGCACACCTGAACAGGCTCCCATGGCCCGTATTTGTTATGTTATTAAATACACATTGCATTTCTGATTACCGCATAAGCCCTCACACACCACCACTGAGGACGAGTGCCAAGCAGACTGATGGTACCCTCTCTGGAGAGCTGTAACAAGCAGGCATGTTTAAGCAGATGGCAGTCATGATTTGTGGCATGGCTGAGTGCACTTGACGTACAATATCAGATCACCTACAACAGCAGAATGACTTTTCAAATTAAACTTGAAGGGACATATATGTGTGGTTAAGGCCTCATTACATTATACTGGAGGATAGCTACTAATTACAGAAAAAAAATGAGAAAAAAACATAAGCAGTGAAAAATGAAATTGTTAATATCTGGTATAAAAAAAAAATAAAAAAAAAGGCTCCGCATAGCAATATCAGGTCTCGGAGGAATGAGATGGAAGATTTTCTATTATCTAAACCCAGAAAACTAAGGTGATACAAGAATGAAATGACAGGCGAGGGGACGCTTAAGAGCAAAATGGAATAAAAGAGTCATTTGAATTTTGTTGCATGGCAGCGTTGTTATCCTCATGTTACACAACCCTCACAGCTTAGCCAGTTTTCTGTCAGACGTATTTGTGTTCCGTATGAAGCCATTTGCCTATGTATAGGGCACACTAACATATTTGAATTTGCTTTTATATTCTCTCACCCTCAGCAGGCTGCACTCCACTTTCAACAGCCTACACACATTATGACACACAGACGCACACACCGACAACCGTCTACACACACACACACACAAAACACACTGGGCATGGCTCATAAGGAACATCCATCAGCACTGAATAAACACTTGTGAATCTAAGGTTCAATAAAGCAAATATAAACCTCCAGCTTCTGTTATCTGTCTTCTGCAGGAAGACAACTGTGACAGAGAGGAGAAGAGAAGAAAAGCATCCCTGTTTTATTTACATCTGACGCCACATGAAATGTCACATGTGACCATTTCTTCACCTCATTTCTTCAGCTCAGACAGCAGCTCTTGGAGAGGAATATCATCACGGATGGTTTGAACGTTCCAAAGAACAAGTCTGGGCTTCCACCAGTGCTACTTGCACTGAAGAAGAAAAAGGCCCCCCTCATCAAAGTTTGCCTTCACCTCAACCACCACCCAAGTTTCTTACATCCCAAAGATAAATAAGAATGGTCCTCCTGAGCATGCTGCACAGAACAGCTGACACCAGTGATCATGGGGACAGGGAGCCAGCCATCATCCTGAATTACAACCACAACAAAGGAGGCGTGGACACCCTGAACAAGGTGATTGGAACAGGAGGAAGACTGCCCTCTGGCCCCTGATCATCTTCCATAACATTGTCGATGCGTTATGGAATGAGATCCACCCCATCCGGATGCCTGATAAGCTGAACAAGAGAAGTGTGTCCCTGGAGCTGCTAAGAAAGGCACCTATAACCCCCTACATTCAGAGAAGGGAGCATCTTTCCAGCTCAGCAGTTTCTGAAGCAGTTGTGGAAGCTTTTTCAGGTGGCTGGATTTACTACTGCTCCAGCTACTGCCCCACCTGGGGCACGTAAGAGGAAGAGAGTTCGTTCCTGCCCACCTAAAGAGGACCGTAAAACACATACTGTGGCTGCAAATGTCAAAAGTATATCTGCAAGCTCCTTGCACCCTGTTGCTTACTGCCCTGCATGTGCTCATTGAGTACCTTGTCTTACTGAGCTGTGGATGTGTGAGTTTTGATTGGGGACACGTTTAGGGAGTGGCCTGCGTTTTTCATTTGTTCTCCTGAAGTGGTTGTGGTGGAAGTCTCAGATGGTCTTGTATGCTTATGTCATTCATATTTGGCTACTACTGGAAGGGCCTTCAAAATCATTTTCTTCACATTTGCAATATTTTCTTAAAAAATATTGTTTATCACTTTCAAGTAATGTAAGAATAATAATGATATTATGTGTTGGCAAAGAAAACATATCACAGCTATGTTGGAATAAAAACAAATGGTGTCCACTGAATAAATGAGGTCTTTCTAAACTGTAAAAAAGAGAAATCTCTTCATATTCACATAGTTTCTGATGAATGACAGGTTGTTTCTTCATGAAAAACAGATTTGACATTTAAAATTAAATGAAAATGCTTCAATCTTAATCTCACTAAAGATTAATCTAATCTTGTGTACGCACAATGTGAAGACAACAGGAGGGTTGAGTGGAATGACATTTTTGAGACTTGCCAGAGGCCAGAAACAGCAATTTCTTGTGCTAATTGCTGCTTTACTGTAAACAAATTCAGTCCCAACTCAAAACAGCTTCCGCTCACGTTGTTTTGGTCCCTAATGAACATTTACACTCCTTCCCATCTAATGATGGCGGAACGATCCTTTAAATAGCAAAACGGCAGAGGAGCAACACAGGAGTCTATTTTTGTTCCTTTTAGTGTTCAAAATTTGCAGACAGCAACTTGGTTTGCTTCTACATGAAGAATTGCAGAGAAGCCTATTTATACCAGAACAGATGTTTGTGCTGTCCCCACAGTAACACAGAAAAGAAAAAAAAAAAGAGAGACTGGATCTCAAGTGTTTTTTTTTTGTTTGTTTGTTTGTTTTGTTTGTTTGGAGCTTGTGGACACAGAAACAAGAATATTTACTTGCTTGCATAATGCAGTTGTTCTCCAAGAGGTTAACAGATCCAAGCCAGAACTCATTTCAACCGTTTTTTTTTCCTGCCACATTAGCACGGAGACCCAACTTTACAGGTGGCACTGTAGCAAGGCTCCTGCCCACTTGCACAGACACCTGGGGGTTCTCTCTGGGAAAGTAGTTCTTGTCCTTGTCACTGCACTACTGACTCCTTTTGTTGATTTTGGCATCCTCCCGAGGAAAGCTCTGCTGCTGCTGAAAAGAAGCAGCTGGCAGCACCATGCGTCATGGAGGTAGCACGTCTGTCAGCATCCCACGTCAGGCTAACAGCAGGATTGACAAGAATGGAGGACTGTCATGCTTTTGAAAAAGAGAATACCCAAAACTGATGAGATTTTTAACATTCAGATCACTTAAAACGAGAGTAAATGGTTTACCCTAATATCCTGTGTACTGTGTACAGTTTAGGTGTTTTTATGTTGTTTTTTTTCCTCTTGTCACTGATTCTGTGTTTCTCTGGGTGCTGTTTGCTGAATTTGAGGATCAGTTATGTTACTTGCTTAGCAGCCACTCTGTCGCTGCTCCCTCATGAGAGAGGTCAAGCTTGAGCGAAATCAGCCTATAAGGTCTCCACTGGCCCATGTGGCAGTCGGCACACACCACTGCATTTTCTCCAGCTTGACCATCAGTGATTTCCTTCTTTACTCTGCAGCCATTTATGAGCCTGCCATGTGTTATCACAGCCCCCAGCTGAGACCACGCTTCCCTGAAAGGAACATGGCAGGCAGAAGCTAATAAAAGGCCTTGTGGAAGAAGAAAAACAGACAAAACGGGAGAAAAAGATGAAAGCATGAACAGCTAATGGAAGTAAAGTTTCTATATAATGACATCACAGTGGAATCGAAAGTGTTTTTCCTTTCTCTTTTTTCCCATTTATACACCCCCACCCCCCACCCCGCGCCCCACAAAGCATTTTGCATGCAAAATAAATAGCTGGTATCACAAACAACCATGCACAGTAATCAACTACCATTTTTCTAATCAGATGTAAAAGCACAAGCTGTTACAGAGGAAATAATTGGGTGTTTTTGTGGGAGCCACAGAAGCACAGTGGTATCAATATGCTCAGGGGTGAAGACATCCATCCATGTTCTGAGCATGGCTGCAGCTGCAACTGCAACTGATATGACTTCCACTGAGCACCTCTGTGCCTGTGCCTGAATCTGATTTTTTTTTTTTTTTTAGTTGTGTTAATAAGAAGGTTTCAACGTATTAGCACTATTTGTGTTTTAGATGTGTTTTCTGTGTTCAGCTTTGACACTGGAGACCCTGACTTACTGGCTTTTCTTGGCGGAACATCTCCACCTTTTCCCGGTCTCGGTGCGTGTATGTTACTGCCACTTTCTGGATAGGCGTAAAATCAGATCACTTCTTTTTTCTGCCTCCCAAGGTAGTGAAAAGGGCATAAAAAAAAAGAAAAGAAAAAGAGACACTGCTGGTGCATGTAAGGTGCATCCTCCCCATTCCCTAACTGAGGGAGACGTCTTGGAATTTGTGGCAACGTCTTTAGGTACACATTAACAGCATGCAGAAGACCGTTGAAGGAAACACATTTTATAGTTTATTTGTATTCATATTAACTCCCCATCAACATCACGGTGTCAAATTGGGGAGATGAAGAGATTAAAGAACTTCTAACTCTTCGGGCAGAAGATGAGATTAGTTGTAAAAAGCACATATACCAAACAACTTTCTTTTTTTTTTTTTTCTGACTTGCTGGCACCAATCAAGTCAAGTCGAACATTTGTTTCCAGGATGCCGGTTTCATGTATGCAACGACATGAGTCTTCTTCCTTGCTTGGGTCAGTATGTATGTATGCATTGGGGTAAAATTGAAGGAACACCTTTACCTAAATTTTACAGAATGTCAGTGTATAAATGCCTTATGTTGTCTCTTGGTTAACATAAGTCAGGACTCATTCAAATAGAAAGAAACCAGATATTCAGCTGTTCCTCAACTAAGCCTCTTGCTCTTTGAGGAGGTATGCACCTGAGGTATGTGACATTTGTTCAAACATAATCAAACAATGAGACATTATTGACGCAGCGTTTCAGTGACTTGTCATTGGCATGCATGAGAACCTCTACAAGAAACCTGTGTACAAAATCAAAATAATAAATTAAAAGAAAAGAGTAGCATTGGGGCACTACACAGCTTACCTGGCTGAGGAGACGCCCCATGTGTGGAAGCTACAGACCTCATGAAACTGGACATTCAGATTTCATATTTCACCCTTTCCTGCCACATAGTGGCCTGTTAATAAAGGCCACTATGTTTAAAATATATATATGTAATATCAAACTCAATCATTAGCGTGCAATCAGTTAGGACAGAAATGAGATTAGGTTCTCTTTTTCACTTGTAACAACAATCTAATGCACATTCTTGATCAAACCATTAATATCTTGTATCCACATCAGGTTTCCTGAGAGGTACTGAAAGCAAGAAAATTATTGTACACCGTGTGGGTGGAAACTGTTCCCAGGCGCACTCAACCTCACACCAATTTATATCAGAAGTAACGTTACTGGAAGCTATTCATATAATCAAACTGTGTAGGAAAAAGACTGCTGGCTTTATGTTAAATGAGAGCCTTTCACAACTGAAGGCTTCACTGCCGACTTCTGATTTGTGAGCCGTCAAATGTCAGGAAACCATATCCTTTTATTTGTTGTTAGTACGATTACTATACTGATTGAGATGCAGCGTGTGAAGATAATCCTGCTAAGTGTGCAATGGGAAGGTGTTGTGCATGCAGAGCAGACTGGACATCTTATATTCTGAGATGTTTTCAAAGTATGGAGTTAGAACAGTCTCAACAGCCACAAATGCGCAGCATGATTTACAAATGCACAAGATGATTTGCAAATGCACAGGCAGGGGAGTCTCAAAATTCACTCACAGATGCAGCGAAGTCCACAGACCAGAAGCCGTTTGTAAATCAAGTTATAT
>JBAMYA010000007.1:7213133-7232574 GCA_037176975.1 Arrhamphus sclerolepis | reverse complement strand
CAAGTTATATTTGTGTGTGCATCAGAAATACATGTGTGAATCTTGTCCTGTGCATTTGTAAATCATCTTGTGCATTTATGAATCTTGTCCTGTGCATTTGTAAATCATCTTGTGCATTTATGAATCTTGTCCTGTGCATCTGTGAATCTTGTCCTGTGCATCTGTGAATCTTGTCCTGTGCATTTGTAAATCGTCTTGTGCATTTATGAATCTTGTCCTGTGCATTTGTGAATCTTGTCCTGTGCATTTGTGAATCTTGTCCTGTGCATTTGTGAATCGTCTTGTGCATTTATGAATCTCGTCCTGTGCATTTGTGAATCGTCTTGTGCATTTATGAATCTTGTCCTGTGCATTTGTGAATCTTGTCCTGTGCATTTGCAAATTGTACTGTGCTTCACATTTCCTCCCCTGGTGGGCCGGTGCACCCAAGAGGGCAGGGAGGATCTGGCTGGAATCACGTGATCCTTCCACACCGTACGTCCAGTTGGGGAAAGAACCTCCCATTGATTGGAAAGAAGGACCTGCTCACTCCTTAAGGTAAGAAGGAGACTTGAGCTCAGTGCAGGGACCTCCCAGGGTTGGCAGAGGGAGAACGATGCCCAGGACTACAAAGTAGGAAGTGAGCACTGGGTGAAAAAAAAAATGGATACAAAATCGTAGGATAAAAAAAAAGAAAGACAGAAAGAAAGAAATGTGTTTTGAAAGCTTATTTTGAAAGCTAGGTAACATGTTTGACTTTTTTTTTTTTTCGCTTTGTTTTGTTTAACCTGTCAACACGCTGCACAACATTTCGACTTTAAAAGACACATTTAAATCTGGAGCAACATACCAATGATCAGAAAGTTGTAGGCATGAAACAGAACTAAAACAGAAAATAAATTCCTTGATATTCATTTTTCCTTCCCCACCCAACCCAGCATTGCCATCAACATTCATAACCTCTGTGTCAGATCAGGGAAGAGCTTCTGTTTCGATTAAACTTTCCCTGCTCAGGGACGACATTTACGTGACAAGAAAAGCTGATATTTTCACTGTAATTGGAAGAATAGGTCAGTGGAAAACATAGGCAGCTGTTTCTCATCCAGCTCGTACTGGCCACAAAAATCAGCGCTCACTCAGCCACCAGAACAGACATGTGCGCTACCTTAAAACAGAGATGCATATTTCATGCTCAACTGAGATGAGAATGATATGAGAACGCTTCTGCTTGAATGTGACACTGAAATTACATATAAATTTGTAAATCATATCACAGCATCTCCACTCTTGTTCTAAAGTTCAGTGCTGCAAAACACAACCCACTTACACACTTATGCCAATCGATATTTGGAGCATGCAGGTTTTCAAGGAATAAATCATTTACATTCATTCACATGAGAAGCTGGAAACAGAAAAGTGTGGTTGCATTTGTGCAGGGACGGTATGTTACATGACTTGCTGTTTTCTTAATAATCTACTAACTGTGCTGTTATGAACTTTAACATCTAACATGCTCAGTATGAGTCCTGCAGAGTCTAAAATGTCTCTCTTAAATTGGGGCATTTACTCCTGGGAAAAAAAGGTTGCTTTTTTTAATAAACTCCCATTACAGAACATTGAATTACAAACAGTTTTGGAACTGGATTTAAAAGTATCTGCACTGATGTGCTGCAAGAATTACTTCTCTTGGTTTTGTCTTTCTCTTTTGTACAATGACAATAAAGGCACTCATTCATTCATTCATCCATTCATTCATTCATTTCATTCATTCATTCATTCATTCATTCATTCATTCATCCATTCATTCTCTTTTGGTCTACAAACACTCTAGAGCTGAAGATGAGCAGTACTTGGCAGCAATGTACAGTCTTAAATCATGTAAAACAGTTCATGTCTTTTCTTTTTGTTTGTTTTTTTTACTTCATTATCTTAAGTAATGAAAAGCTGGTATGTTTTTACACAAAAGCAACAAAGGAGTAAAAGAGGTGGTACTTTGATCATCTTTGATTATGATAATATAACAACAACAACAACAATGTTAATAATAATAATAATAATAATAATAATGATAATAACAATAATAACAATAATGGTTTATTCTTACCAGTGCCACCTTCGCCACCTGTAAGGTAGCGTTGTTGTTTTATTTCCAGGAGGTTAAATTTACATTTTGTAACACTCCTCATGTCACATTGATTACAGCAGGGTCTGTCAGACTCTAATTTTTGTTACCGATTGGTTTGCTAATGTCATTAAAACCTCTCCCCTTCGTTGATTAGCTTTATTGATCTTATAGAAAAAGTCCCACATCACCAGGAGAGGAATTCACAGCTGTTTGCTTCGTAGAGTAAGATCAGGTAAATCTTTGTAAGGATTACAAGTCTGATTTTGCTTGTTTAAACTTCCATTTCACGATTTTTTTTCTTTTTTTATTATTGTTGTGATCAATGCCTTATTTAAACCTATCAAATGTTTCGGTTCAAACAGCACAAACAGCATCCTGCTGAAGTTGAAAGAAATCTTCAACACCCATGCTTCACAACGTCTGTATGATTTGAGTTGTTTGCTGAGTTAAATCATTCTGTTTCACATCATTTTAAACAGATTAATTTATAACATCCCTGTTTGTTTTCTGTCTTATTAATGTAGCTGTGACTCAGCACATCTGCCCACTTTTCTCCCACACCAGCTGTACTGGGCTAAAAAGAGAAAAGAGAAAAGAGAGAGAGAGGGGGGAAAAAAGAGTGATTAAAAATCTCCCTCTGATGCTTCTCTGTCTGGCTGTCTCAGGGAGCTCAGCTGTGTCTCGCTGTACTATTATCCACGGCAGCGCAGCCTTTTCATCAGATGCAGACAAATCCAGGGAGAGGCCATGTTGAGCTAAGGGGGGATAAACAGACTCTCTGCTGACTTCAAAGACTTAACACACTGCCAAACTAGGTGGTAACCACTTTGTATGCAAAACCACCTGCAGACCGGAACTGGGTGATTTGGTGAACCTTGCAATCGTCATAAAACTTAATTTAATGTTAAAGTGTTTTCTGAATGTCCTTCTGTGCGTGTTACACTGCATCTGTGTAACGCCAAAGGTAGAGCGGGTAATTTCATGTTCTGTGCTTTGATGATGGAGTTTAGTGGCTTTGAAGAAAGAGTTATAATAGCAACCTTTAGTGCAACAGTTCCCTTGCTTTTTGCAAATAAAGTTATTTTCTGCCTCACGTTTCTTTAGAAACAGACTTCAGTGGTGATAAGATAAAAATCGGTGACAATTAGTGAACTTTAATGGTGTCTGCAAGTTGACTGCTCATCCTCAATCCTTAGCTGAAGCAGAATGGAAGGAGGCGAGTCCTCTGGCCTGTTTTTTTTTTTTTTTTAAACAGAAAACACACAAAGATGTGCAAATAAATAACACTCCACTGATCATTTCATTGCAATTTAAGCGTGATGAATAAACCTTGTGTCAAAACTGGAGATGAGAGCACCTTAGTTAACATGTTGCCCTTGATGTGATCTATTTTCCCACTTAACGAAGTGCCATCAGTGCTAGATTAAACAAATGAGAAACAAATGTACATGTTTGTATGAAAAAAGTGTTGCTAAATGTTTAATTTACTGCTAATCCCTGAAACACCAAGAGGAATTCCAAACTATTCAGTTTCACAACTGCAAAGGATTTTTCTTGTTGCAGACATGAAATATAAATGGCAAACATCTCCCAGGAAGCAGTGAGGAGTTTAGTTCTGATACAAACTTATTTCATCTATTGCAAAACCATTAAAAAGAAGTGCCAAAAAGAAATATCTTTTTTGTTTTGTTTGTTGACGTTGTTTTTCATTCTGCAGTTGTGACAGCACATTGGTGACTGATGGTATACGATGATCCATAATACTAAGACCCTGAGCTTAGGAAGTAAGGAGGTCTAGCGTCACCTGGAGCTTAAAAAAACTCTTGAAAACAGTGAACTCTGGCTTTCTTGGAGAGTCAAACTGGAGTACTGGGACGTAATGAATTGCTTTCATTCACATACTCCATTTACAATAATAGTACTCCTACTGCAAAACATTTCGGATGTAATTATAGCTCAATTTTCTACAGCTTTAAATAACATTTTTATTCACTATTTACTTTACATCTTAAGGAGCTGGGGTCTGATGCAGAAATGTTCATGCAAGGATGGCTGCTCTGCTGCTGTTGGAGGAGTTTAATAATCCATCTGAGAAGAGAACTAGTATTTTGAGATTGTTCAGATTTTCTGGCACAAGATGGTAGATGACTCATACTCTTCTAAAGGCTGTTTAAGAAACAGTCAACAGTGCTCCATCTGCATCTTCCTTCTTGATCATCTCTGCATGAGGTTGTATGATCCAACAGACAAGCCATTTGTTCATCAGTTGCAGATGAAGTGGTGTTTTCTGCTCTTCCTCCTGAAGATAATGCACTTTCTGGCCTCTCGTTTTCATCCATTCATTCCTTTTCTACTCTGCAGGGTCTTTTACTCCGAACTCACACTCTTGATCACTTCTACTTTTTGCAGGTCAGCACTTTGTGTTTCGTTTGTGGTTCCAGCACTGAGAAGGCCAAATAAAACTGATTTCCGTTTCTTTATTTCCCCAAAGAGTGCCTGTTTCACGCAGAGTGAAATATGCTTCTCCTTTCCCCTTGCTTTCACTGTTGTGTCTATTTAATTTGTACCACAAGCAATATTTTTTTATATGCAAATGAGACAGAGAATGTCGAAATTCATCTGTTGCTTAAAATGAGAGCTGGAACAAGAAATATGTTCATGTGAATGATGAGAATTTTGAAACAGCAACCTATTTTCTCCTTGTATCTGTGACTTTTTTTTTTAATACTGAAATCTTTAAAAAATGGAGAAGTAATGATTGCAGAAGTGCTTGCACTTACAAGCGACAGACTCAAACAGTTATCATGACACTGACTGATGTAAGATGAGGAAAAAATAATTTAGAGTAGAAATAGAGAAATTTTCTAATACATGCTCTGACTTTTAAATACATGGAAGTTGCGAGTAGAGAGTTTCTTTTCAAATGGAAGGTCACCACATCAATCTCCAGTCCAGTCACATGCCGAGGTGTTCCTGGGCAGGATGCTGAAACCCACATTGTACACTGTACAACTTTGTAATTTAACAGAGCTGTCAATCACAGCTACACGGACCTTGTAAAGTTGAAGACAACTGATAAAGGAAGCGAAAGCAGTGCCTCAACCCATGAAAGAAAGGTCAACTGGAAAACAAATTAATTTCTATAATGATTTCAAAATTTTGGCCGTATGGGAACACTGTATGAACAGCTCACTGCAACTAGTCCTGAGAAATATTCAGCCAAACAGGCAAGTAATCAATGAAAGAGACCCAGGTCCGCAGGCAGAATCTAAGGTATGTGTCATCTTCTGCTCCTGTCAGCATTATGCTGCCGAGGTTCATGTTGAAAGGATGACCTTTAAAGTGTGAAACTGGTGAATGTGGACATCTTAACAGCTGGTAAAGAGAAAAACGTGTGCTTATCATGTGACTGAGTGGCTGTGAGTACGTGTTTAACTTAACAAAAGTGTAAAGAAAACAACAACACAACAGAATGTGTGCAAAAATCAATCAGGATAATGAAATAAGATATTTGTTTGTTTGTTTGTTTGGTGAAGACAGCCATTATTATCAGGAATTACTTCCATTTCAAGCAAAGTACCTCAATTTTCAGGGAAAAGTCAACACTATCCTGTTTCCTCCCGGAAGAAGCTTTTTCAGTCCTTCACTGCAGCTGCCTTTGGCTGCTTATTTATGGATCCTTCTGTCTACAGTTTTGTCTTCAGAAATTGAAAAACATGCTCTTTTAGGACGTGACTAAACTTGACCTTTGAAGAATATTCAATTTATTTCCCTTCAAAAAGTCTTGAGTTGCTTTCTCAGTCTGTTTAGGGTGATTGCCAATCTGCACTGTGAAGCGCCACTGTTTAGCATTCGACTGAATGTGAAGGGAAAGTAGAGCCTCATATGCCGTCTAAATTCATCTACTTCTGTCACATCTTTAATAAACACTGACGAGCCTGTTCCAAGTTACACGTTAATCCCTTTTTCATCCATTAATCGTCTAGACCAGTTTATTTCTATTCAGGGTCACTGGGATCTGTTGGAGCCAGTCCCAGCTCCCTAGAATATTAAAACTAATTGTTAGAGTACTTCTGAAACCAAAGTTTGTGCTGTTTCAGTTGGATGAGCTTTGATGTTAAAGTTACAAAAAAAAAATCAATAGGTGAAGAGAACAAAAAAAAACCTCCATAAACTCAGGCAATTTTAAGATTAAAATGAGTTTATTGCAGAGGTACGAAGAGGTAATAAAGTGACCAATGGTCTCAGCTGGAATGATGGTTGCCTGTAGTGCGTGAATACATGACTGTATCTTAAGCCTCACAACGTTGTCTGTCTTAGAACTCTGATCATTTTCTGGCAAACACTTTTCTATTCTCTCTCTCAAGAGATTGCAAGAAGTTTTAGCCGAGGCCAAAGCCAGTAGCTTCCTGCTTTGCTCTCTATTATGCAAATCCCTTCTTGGGTCATTGAGAAAAAGAGAGGATCATTAATCAAATTGCTTCTTTTTTTTTTTTTTTGTTAAAAGAACAGCGACATCGGCAATGCCCTCGTGATTTGATTGAGCATAATTTGATTGAATGGGACAGAATTTTATAGCTAAATTACACCATTGACCCAGATAGAGAAACGTCTGCTGATAGTTGGATTTCACCACAATTTTGTGACACTGTCAAAAAAAAAAAAAAAATTAAAGACTATTTTTCCGAACGACTTTTTGAAGAAAATATCTATTTTTGGCAATTAAGGCATTTAAGATGTTTTTGTGAAGAAACAGACTACTGACGAGTCAACTTGCACGTCAGCTCACAAATTGTTCTTCCTGTATCCTTACAAGCGAAAAATTAAAGGCAGAAGAAAAATGTTTTGTTTTCTTGTTTTTTATAGGATACAGAAAAAGAAGTCATTTGTGATTCATTCCTGCTGAAAGATTTCAGATGCAAAACAAAGCCGAATTGTAAGAAATTACCAGCTTGCACACAAAGACCATAGCTGAAAGAGGATGTGGAAACCATTCAGTGTGATACATGCAATCACTGTAAGAGTATCTATTAGAGCAGGCCTTTTTGTTCCAAAAGAACCCAACTAATGGGCTCATCAATTATTTTTGTCTGTCTTTTATTAATAAGAGTTCAGTGAAATAGTTCTGTGGTCTTAAGAGAGTATTTACTCGTGACTCCTGTTTGACTCCATGTGACTCCCGTGTTTTGTTATGTTTTTTCCTTTTTTTAAGCAAATTAATAGCTTTTCATAGAAGCAACTGATAGGGCTTATTGTATATTGTGTCATAAAGATGCGCAAAAATACACGGAAAACCTAAAAAGGGATAAACATTAGTCCAGTGTGGATATAAGTGATGATTGCTTATGCTGCAATAATTTCAAAATGATCTGGGTCTCTTCCCTTTCACCTTGTGCCAAACAGCATCATTGCCAGACCATTAGGATTATCAGCACATATGCAGACCAGCATGCATACAATCAATGGACCAGTGCACAAATGTTAGTCATATCTTCAATAAACACAAGCCATTTTGCAGACGTTTGCATGTCATAACAAGGTCGCGGCTGACATTTGAGGCGGTGCCCGATGGGTGGCAAGAATAAATCATTCGGTAGACTGAAGTTGGGGCAAAAAGCTCCAGGTTTCTAATTAGAATGCTTTTGGTTGTGTGAGCACAGGTGGACATCAGACACGCTACAGGACATGAATTTCCTCGCAGAAAGTCAACTTGTAAACTTCCCCTACTGATAGTCGGTGTGTCCAGTGTGTGCTCATGCGTGCAGGATTTTACATCCAGTATGTGTGTAAGTTAAATATTCTCTGCCTGTCAGCATTCCCCTTCCTGCTTCCGTTTCTAAGTAACTGCAGGATGTGATCAATCCAAGCCCCACTCAGCAGCAGGAAATCTATAGAGTAGATACAGCCGTCTTTCCAAAGCTTTATGTAATTGGTATGTTAGAAGTTCATCCTCCTAGAGAGGCTTATACATAATCTGAAGATGGCATACTTCAGGTTAGACGTCAGCACCAAAAGTACCAGTAAGATTACTTCTGACACATTAGAATCCATATTTCTGTAATTAGAAAGCATTTATTTATTTATGCTGGTCAGGCTGCATTCTTACCTCAGGGTGATTTCCCTCTCGAGCTGTATACGGCATGTTCCTTTTCACTTACTCATAACGAGGAAACACAGTGGCATTGAGGGGTATGACAATTTCATTTCAGCTAAGTAATTTATCAGCATGGACGCTGAGGGGATTTGAGGTGTAATGATCTGATTCACTGGCCATGTTGAGAAAGGTCAGAACTAAGATAAATGTCATCACTGTTGAATCCAGAGGAGTTGGCAGGACTTCAGGAGTAAACACAAGACAGGTATTGACTCACGGCATGTTAGAGCAGACCCCTGCTGTTTGAAATCCATTGGCCATTGACAGATGATGATAATAAAGACATTTAAAAGGTTAACTTTTATTTTTTCTGGCTAGGTTAAGTGCACATTGTGTGACGAAATCGAGAAAGAGAGCGCATGAGATGACAGAAAAGAACGTCAGCTACAGGTATTATAAATAGCACATCCCATGATTTCCCTATGGACTGAATCAGCCTTAAAGCAGTCTTTGTGTGCTACACTGCTGCATAATAAGTACAGTGATTGATCTCAACTCCCCTCTTGCACTGACGCGGGAGGATGCAGTTACTAAAGGCTTGATTTTGTTCCAGGCAGAAAAGAAGTTAGTCAAAGGAAGGAATGAGTGAAGGTTAAAACACACAACAGACAGAAAAGATAATGTGAGCAGAGAGAATTGATAGGTGTGTTCCTTGTCCAATACTTGAATTGCTAATGCGCTAAACATTATATCTGTACAAGGATTCTACTAATGGGTCATTGTTCCATTGGAGAGGCAAAAAGCATTTATGCTGGAATGCCTATTAAGTCATTCATTTTCTTGTTTCTTTATCACATTATTTTTCCTAAGATGTTTTTTTTTGTTTTTTTTTAAAGCAAAGCAATACTAGAGAGCAAGACAATAGAAAAACCCACAACTAACAGAAAAATCAGTTTCTGTTAAATGTACCACGGTAAAGCTTTTATGTTCAATATGAGAATAAAGCACTAAAGTATATAAACTACGTCTGAACACCCAGTTGACCATCATCTGTTCTCTGTGAAGCAGACAGAGGATGCTTTGTACCATTATTATTTTTGATGTACTATTTTACATTCTGCGTCAAAGGTTTTCATTAACACTGCACAAGTGTTCTGCAGGAAAAATAATTATTAGCGCTTTTGTCTTTTTAAAACCCCAGAATTCCGACAACTATTCCATGTGTCGCTTCTGAATCATGTGACCTAAACAGCATATGCAAAGCCCACTCAGCATATAGAAGGACAGACAGGAATTAGTTTTCCAGATACACCACTTGTGTTGATTTTATTACATCAGGCATGCATGGCAGTTATTGGAGCGGATGTGTTATATTTCAACAATGTGTTGATTAAAAATGATAATTTTATCAAAAAGTCTTGCATGCCTGTGTAAATCCACTCAGGTGTTTTCAAAAATGAATAATTATAGCTTTTATCAAGAGTGTGGGAGTATGCACAGACTTTGAATGATGGACATGTCTCCCCCTCTCGTCAGCTTTTTTCTGGCACATCGGGTGGCAGTTATTACAATGTGATCATTATATACTCGTGCACACAGTAGCTGACTGAGTTTCCGTCGTGCTTCAATTCCATATGCCTTCAAATAAAGGTTTAATCAGCCAGAATAGCAGAACACACCTGCATGGGTATTCACAACAATCAAACTGACTTTCACAGCTGGAATAGTTGACAGTTTTAGAGATACACTTACTTGATTAACATATTTATGTCATAACAGATTCAAGAAATGATGTTTTCTCTTAAAACATCAAACAATCCATCTCTAAGGGCCTACATGTACAAAAAAATAAAAAAATCATGACCCTACAACTGAAGCAGCTAAATGGGAGTTCAGTAGTTGTTATTTCTTTTTTCTCACACACGTGCTCTTCTTGGCATAACATTGACGAATGTTTCAATGCTTTTGAACAGAAAGTAAAACTGTTTTATGCAAGCAACGTATCTGGCAGCTACAAAAACCCAAAGTTCGAAAAACTTAACCCTCACATTGATGTCATGATGAAAGTGAAATGCAATTATTATTATTCACTGTAAGTACGCTTCCATTTCCCACTGTGCTTTTCATCGTTTTACTTCCATAACCCATAAAACAACAAATGTCAATGATGGAAAAGTTGTAGTTGTAGCTGCCTGTAGAGTTATGAATGGAGTTGATTAATTCATTAGTAATTAAAAATAATAAAAAGGGGAAAAAATTCCACCTCACTGGTTGCACTCTTACAACATGTCTTAATGCCTTTATTTAAACTGACTCTGGCTTAATAGTTGCTAAGTTGATTGGTGTTTCTTTCTCACACTTGTTTTGTTGTGTGGGTATGTTGTTACTTGTTTTAAAAGAGAAAATAAATACTCGACACATTACACCATGTCATTTAACTAAGAACAAAATGAGCCAAAATGAAAATACAGGATGTTAAAACCAGCACACCTTTACTACTATCAGATTATATTTAAAAGGTAAAATAATCAACTATAAGTAGCTCTGAAAAGGTTTTGGTAGTTTGCTGGTCTGCAGACAAAACGTCAAAAACAAAAACAAAACATCAGCAATAATATGAGCAAAGTTATTATTGCCCATGAATTGTGGGAGGGTTATAAGGTAATTTCCAAACTATTTGGACTGTCTCATTATACAATGTAAATGAGCATTTAAAAGTGTGAAAATTTCAAAGACAGTTGCCTGCGTTTCCAACAGTGGGTGTTCACCTTAAGGTCAAGACCATGAAATGCTTAAAGAAAGTGCAAGAAAACTCATGAGCTACACTTATCTCAACTGACTGCCAAGCATGGATGTGGAGGAGTTATAATTTGGGTTTGCTTTCCAACCACAGGACGTAAGTCATGACTAGACCAAAGAACAGTTTACAATTAGCAGACGTTTTTATCCAGAGTTACTTACAACACGTTTTACACCAGATACCCTTCCTGATGCAACAGTGAATGAAACCCGGACCTCCTGCACGGTAGGTGCATGCACTACCACCAAGACAGGGGTGAAAATGTTCAAGCTACCCACCTACCCATGACCTGAGAAACATTATGTTCCATCAAAGATGGATGAACGTTAATTATTTGTTGCTGCAGACACCAACAGAGAAAGGCATGGAGGTAATACTGCAACAGTGCTTTGTAAAATATACACAAAATAAGTTGCTGCTCAACTTAAAGCTACTCTACGTCGTAGGGGGTGGGAGGAAAAAAATAGATTTTTCGATGCATTGAGATTCGGCTTTTAATGATTCTGAATCGATTATTAAATGTTGAAGCATCGATAATCTAAATCTGACGCAACGTAACACACCTGGTGAAAAAAAGTGGAACTTAACTGTGCAGCCTGCCGCCCGTCACCGAGACAATTTATTAAGAGCGCTCAAACATGGCAGACCGCGAGATTCGACCAGCTCTGAATGCGTTAAAAGCTGTTTTGAAGCACTTTGGCTTCTATAAGCTTGACGGTGCAAGTGATTTGGACAAGAGCCATGCTAAATGTAAGCTGTGCCACATCACAATTAAATATGTTGGTAAAACAACAAACACAAGGAATCATATCATATGCTTCTGTCTGAAGGAGGAAGAAAAATGGCCGTCAGGTGTTGCCGCTATGAGCGGTTCTACCAACCAGAGATCTATTAAACAAGTATTTATGAAACTTCCACCCTCCTCGGACAGGGCTAAACTCATCACAAAGCCTGTTGCAATATTTATTGCAAATGATTTAATGCCGTATTCAGCAGAGGAGAATGAGGGGTTTCGAGTTCTGCTGCATCCACTGGAACCAAGATACTGCATCCCTTCTCGCTGATATTTCACTGACGCGTCCATCCCAACACTCGACAACCAAACCAAGCAGAAGTCGTGGCATCAGTCGTGAAAGCAGGCAGGATAGCAGTTGCACGTGATGCTTGGACATCTATCACCACAGAATCTTACGTCACCATAATTTGTTTGCTGAAGTCCTAAAACACTCTTGTTGTTGTTTGTTTGTTTGTTTACAAATACAATTAAGATGTGCTTCTATAACCCCTTCAATCAGGAGCAAGTTTATATCCCAAACACAGCAGTGTTGGAAGAACTGTGGAGCGATAATTGTACGTCTAGTATTCTGGCATTGTACAGTTCTGGGAAGATGTTCACAGAGCAGTTGTGAAGGTATTGGGCTATGACATCCCCGGAGCATTCATGTTCATTATTTTGGCCAATTGGATGTGAATATTGTGTCTAAAGATGATATGTGCTTGTTAAAAATTATGCTGGCAGCTTCTAAAAAGGGTAGTTACTAAAAAGTGGCTCAAATCTGAGTCTCTAACATAAAAAGACTTGGTCAAGATTTCAATGGACTCTTTGATGTGGAGATTCTGACTCAGACTGAGAACTCTGGAGTAACAATGTCTGGAAAAAGGGGGGAAAGGTTAAGCTTCACATCAACATCAAGGACAGACCATTGACTTAAACGAATTCTGTATTTCAGTTAGTACAAAGGAAATGAAGTGCCAAGTATTTTTAAAAAAAAAGAGTGTTTCTAAGGACATACAAAGTGATTTTCCAAGTGATATTTTATCTGATATCTAACATATTTTATTCTAAGAGCATGAGAGATCATTTCCAGGTACAGTAGTAAGCTATATTCAATTATCATGCATTTATTGCATTTATTATTTATTATCATGGAATTTATTCTAAAGGTCAGAATTAATGCACTGAATTCTGATACCAAGGGATCTTGGCCTGGTCTCCATATGTAATGAGTTATGAGTCAGAACAGACTAAATCTGACATCTTAAAAACAACATTGTACAGTTAAGTATTCTCCGTTATCATCTCACAATTATGCAGCTCTCATCAGACTGAATATTTGTTTTCTAGTCCCATGTTAGTCAGCGTTGTGCTAAATGTGTGAACAGACACAAGAGCATGGATATCTGCACACGCACAAGTGCATGTCTGTGTACAAAAGGCACTTGCAGCTGACAGTTTAATCCCAATAAATCTAGCCATCTAAATGATTAGGGGTCTCATGCAGTAAAGAGATCAATAGAGGGAGAGAATGAGATGAGCTAGGCAGCCAGCTCTTGAGATGTTGTTGCGTTTAGCTACGTCACAGCAGACTCCAGTGAATAGGGAAGAACTGAAAGATTAATGGGCGAAGGCGTCCGCAGCGGTTCTAATTTCCAAACAGCCTGCCATATCGTTGCGTCGGTGGGGGAAGCCAACTGCTAATTCACATTCACAAGCTTTGAAGTGGTCAGTTCCTCATATCTGAGTACAAAATGGAGTGAACAACAAACACACACAAACAGACAAATACAGACACACGCGTCTGTGTAATAGAGAGTGAATCAGATGTGCAACACGAGACTCATCTGAGGGAATCTTTTGCTTCACAAACAAATGCTTACGTTGCTTAACTCCCATTCACTCATTATTGCACATCATCTGTTTTGCACTGCAGCATATGCACATATCGGTGCAGAAGCATACACATATTTACTTGTCATCATAATTCCACACTATTATGCATAAAATGAATGCTGAGCATTGCATTGACTTCCTCATTATTTTTTCTTATATTTGAGTTTGTGTATATAAGATGGATCATTAGGAACAATTTAAAATAACATGAGTTTACATAGTTACATAAATGCTGAAATGGAATATCTGTAGATGGAGCATATGTCTGACATTATATAGAGCAGCTAAAAACACAGTGGCTAATAAAGGGCCTTTTTTATCACCTGCTCTTGTTCCCTCTAAATTGTGTCATAAACATATAAGCTGACAAGCAAGCATTATTTGTGCATAGCTAACTTATAATGTGTACGGGTAATGACTAAATATCTCTTTGTGAATGTGTCTTTATGAGACAGAGCAAATAATAGCTCATCACTCACTAATGATGCAAAGCATGGCAAGACAAAGACTGCACCCGACATGGACCATCATTCTGAAAATAAAGTTATTAGTTAGAGCCATATCAATTATTTCAGTCAGATCAACCAACAAATGTTCGGATTCTTTTCATTTTCTTCCATTTTCTGCAAGTAGCTTTTTCAGGACAAATAATGCACTACCACCTCTGTTAACAAGGTGTGCTTTGGCTCCCATGCATGGACCACGACCGGGGAGGAGAGAGAGAGAAACTTAAATGCGAGGCTGCAAGTGTTTTTGAAACTCTACAGGAAAGATGGTGGGAAAACGAGTGGACTAATCACAGGAGAGCAGAGGCGATAAGCTGGTGAATGGCTTTGACATTTGTGGCCACATAGCTGTTGTCCCTGTGTTAACAACTCTTATCTCCACAGGCCCTCTAACCCGCAAGCCTCCTGTGCATGAAGCTCTCTTGTTTCTGAGAAATCTGAGTTTAAATGGTGTTAAACTGACACTTCACAGTATCCTGGGCCCATGTTCACAACAGATCTTATCTTACTACTCAAAGTCCAACTACACAGCACTAACGTTTCCTCTTAAGAGCTTTTTAGCTGCTGAGAGACACTTTGGGGTAGAGCAGTGAAATACCTCCTAAGGTAGGATGATGAGCAATGACTACCTTTGCAGTGGATGCTGCCATGTTTCAGGGAGGAATTTATACACAGTAACGTTTTGAGAAGTGGGGTCCGTTTTTTTTTTTTCAAACTGATTTTTTTCTGTTTGTTTGATCATTTATGTTTTCACCACTAAGATGTGATAGGGCTCTCGAAGGAAAAAAGTTCAAATGTCAGAAGACTTTGCTCTTAGACCAGATTTTTAAATGACTCTAATCCATTATTTATTCCCATCAATACCTATTCAGGGTCACAGTGATCTGCTGGAGATGAGCTCTCTTCAGGTAAAAGTCAGGGGCATACGCTGGCCAGGTCGTCAGTTCATTCCTGAGTCACATGTAAACAAACAACCATACACGCTCACTTCTATTAGAATCACTGATTTCACTTGACACAGGTGTTTTTGTACTATGGGAAGAAACTAGAGTATCTGAAGAAAAAACACACAAGCACGGGGAGATCATGCAAGCTCTACACAGAAAGGCTCCTGCTGGGATTTACTTACTTATTACTTGCTGTGACAGTACTCACAACTGTGCTAACCAACAAGCTACTGTACTCCCAGACTTTGAGCCAGGTTGTCAGAAATGGATTATACCAAGCTGGAAAAATATCAATAAAGAACCACTGATCTATTCTTTACACATCCTTCATCTTGGTCAGGGTCTCCAGGAGGTTGAACTTATCGCATTGGGTGAAAGGTGACTTACATTAAAGAGAGGCTGCTAGTCCATCACAGCGTTATCACACTGAGACAGACAACCATGTTCACCATCTTTCCTGCAAGAACTTTTCAATTCCAGAGCAACCTAAACTCATGTCCTTGGACCACTGAGTCTGTGACCAGGACTCTGCCAGCTCCACAATAAAAGGAGTTAAAGTTCGCAAGCGCTCGCATTATGAGACAACGGTAATGAACCACTGCACTATAAATGCGTTTAATCTTAAACTCAATCCATGTATGCCAGCCGAACCTTGAAGTCAAGACTCATATACATCCTATTTATTTATTTATTTTATTTACTTTTGGATATTTCATTTTAACTCTTGCAAAAGTTCTTCTTAAAATCCTCTAAAAATACTAGCCTGGTCCTCACCAGACTCTTTGCACTTGATTTAATTCCTACAAGGAGTCTGAGTACTCTCCACTGTCAAATGTTTACTTCCTGGTGGGCGGGGCGATTTCCTAAAGCTTAAAATCATTGGTCTAACTGTAAATCAATCACTAACATTTAGCAATGACGTATGTTATGTGCTAGTACAGCTGTTTCCTACTCCATACTCTCAAATACAATCCTCCATACCAGAGAATATTCAATTCAGGGCTACTACATAATTTCCGTTCAAAAAAATTAACTAATCAGTCATCTTGTTGTGATTTTAAGTTGCTGATCTTCTCCAAGACAGAGCGAATAGCCTCCCGTATAAACGAGTCCTACGCCATTGTAGTTTTTATAGGACTCAACGGAACTTCAATTTCTGACTGACATAGCAGCTCCTGGCCACGCCCTTCTGTTCATTGATTGGTCGGTTGTTTTTTTGATCGGGAGTAAACTGAAAGGAACTGAGTTTTCCCAGACTATGTGGTGAAGTGAAAATAAAATGGACAGAATTACTAGTCTGGTGAGCACCTGGCTAGTAAAATACCCATCCAGACACAAATTTTCAGAATGCTTACAACAATACAGAAGAGGAGGAGTGCTAGCCAAGGCTAACCACTGGTCCATTAAATCAAATTAATTAAACTAAACGTTAAATCTTCAGAAAGTCTCCCACCAAAACTCTCTCAAACACATTAGAAAACAAAACAAAAAAACACTTCTTTCTTGTACCATCAACCCACTCTTACACTAAAATAGTGGTAGATATCAGCTAATTTATTATTGTGGGTGGTTTCAATACTCATGTTGATGATGTGAGTGAGTTTGCATCTGTACTGCCTTCAGTTTATTATCAGAATCAATAGTTTTTCATCAAAAGCTGATAAAAATCCACTTACTAGAATAGTCACACATTTAATCTCATTTTAACATTTCACATTGAAGAAAGAAAAAAGCAATTTTCCTAAAATTCTGTTTTGCTTGGTGGAAATGCTTCCAAGTTTCTCAGACACTTCTTTCACTTATAAAAAAATACTTGCGTCCCCTTTTTTTTCCCTCTGTTTGGTACTGTAGTATTTATTTCCTTATTTATAGTTGTTTTTTGATTTTTTTTTTTTTTTTTTGTTCATTTGACAAAGGCTCAGTACAATGCACAACTGTGTCCCTCAGACAATTATTGAGAAAACTTCAAATTAATTAAATATTGCTCAGTTAAATTCGAAAAATGCTACACTGACTGAAAAGCTTTAACTATAAAGCCCGGCACCGAGCTAGAAGCTGGGCTATTCACAGTTAAAAGTAGTAATAAACCCAAGTTTCTTTCAAGCACAACGGTCAGGTTGACAAAGCACCATAGAGCTGTTGAACAATTTATTCTCTCAGTACATAACAGCAATAACCTCTTTAGCTTCTTACCCAATGTAGCTGTTTATTTTGATAGAGTAAAGCAAGGGAAACCAATTCTATTTATCAATAAAAACCAAGGACACAAATCACTAAAACTGTGTGCTTTTCTTAGAGACGGAGGCCTGGATGAGCTGAAATATTCTTCTATTGGATTCAGAAAAAACTGAGGTCATTATTTTTGCACCCAAAAAAAAAACCTTGTAGTTTTTACGATCAAACTTTATGTTTCCTTTATATGGCACTTCTTTGACTGCTAATACTTTAAGGAACCTTGGATTTACTCTAGACCGGGATTTTAACTCGTACATGCATCTTTGAAAACAACACAAACATTTCCCAAAAGCGTTTCAGCTGATCCAGAGCGCTGCATCCTTCTGGCAGGTGCCACTAAAAGATCCCGTTTCTCTGGTGTTGGCCTCACCACAACTGTTCCCTGTAAAGAACTTTAAAAGATCCTCAACAAAGCCTTAAATGTGCAAAATCTGCCATGTATTAAATATCTTACTGTCCCCAAAAACCACACAATCTTTTTTGGTATTCTCTGGAGGTGCAGACTTACTTGTGGCTCCCAGAATTGTTCTGGTCTACAGAGGGAAGTAAAGGCTTTAACTTTCAGTATCCTTTTACTGCAAAACAAGCTGCCGGGCTGAAAATTAACTGTTGACAAACCTTTCAGGAGCTCAAGGCTTGTGATTGAAAAGTGATACATAAATAAGATTTTATCCTAGATCAGGTTTTTACATTCTGGAAGTGGCAATGCAGTTGTCTGTGATTGTAAATGGGTTCAGTACTTTGAATGTGGAGTGTAAAATATATGAAAGAGACCTTCTACATGGTGATATTTACTGTAGATTCATCTGATTATGTTCATCTGCTGCATAGTAATTTTAGTAGTGTATCTATGTGATGATGGAGACACCTGAATCATCTATCTGCTTCTGTGTATGCTCGCTACATAAGTCACTCCTTGGTATGTAAATCTGTGAAAAACAAGTGAATAAATGAGCCAATGAGCATTAGCTCAATTCGTTTACAAGCATAAAAACATTTGAAGAAGAAAGTTCACAGCTGCACTGTTGATATACTGTTTTTTTTTCTATATCAACTCAACATCTTAGTGTTTTGATCCCTTTAATTTGTGTTGTCATCATTATCAGTTTGGGTTATGAGTGCATCTGACATTGACCACAAACATCAAGCATCCACAAAGTTATCTCTAGTTTTTACAAACTCAGTGGCAACAAATGTTGAGAGAAATGTTCCTTTCACTTTTATTGTTTTGAATATTTTCTCCTTTGCTTGTTTTTTTCTCTGTTTAGGGAACTGTGAAGTATCACAAAAGTCTTTCTCTGATGCAAGTTTTCCCCCTTAAGAGCTCCCTTTAGGACTGAGATGCTCGGATGCTGTTTTTTTGTTTTTCATTTTTTTTTTTTTTAATCTTTCTTTTGATGTGATGTTAAAGCGGAAATTGTCAGAAAATGTGAATATTCTTCAGTGACTCAACGCAGATATTAGCCAGGACTGTATTCGCTGCGGCATTATAAATCAAGAGTCTGTGGTTTAGAAGAGTGAGTCTTAAGATATCTCAATATTTGTGATTTTGTTTTTTAGGTTCCTAATTAAACGATACACCATTTATTAAAAAAATCTTTCCGAAGTCTAAGAATGTACAAGATGTCTACTGTTTAAAAAAAAAAAAAAAAAGAAGCTGTGAGGAAGGTGATGGATTTTGTTTGATGGAGGTTTTGGAATTTCATTTGTTGCCTTTAAATTGTTCAACTAAATACTGCGCTGGTGATTACAGATCATTACCCCTGTGAGATGCTTATGTATAATAAATGAGTCACATCCAGCTCCTTCACCTGAAACAGCAGGAAGTGTTCCCTATAGCCTCTCTTCACAGAAATTAGTTTGGCAGTATTTGCTTCAAAATTTCTTGCTGTTCCATATTAATTCATCTCCTGACTCAGAGATCCAACTTTAGCAGCTCCTGAACTGCGAACTGGTGCTACGTCAGCAACATCAATACATAATCTTGTACCTAAACTATGTGAAGGCTTGCAGAAAGTTAACTTTGCGAAAGAGACAAAACCTGCTCAATTCTTTGAAGCTGTGAATGTATTCTGAATCTTAGA